>JANUWF010002795.1:0-59944 GCA_026120185.1 Voacanga thouarsii | reverse complement strand
TTCTTCCCTTATTTCTAATTGAAACAACTTTATGCTTGATTCTTGAATTTTTGTCAAACTTGTAGAAGGTTCTATCGAGTGTCCTTTGATGAAAATAACTATATTTCCCAACTCTTCTAGCTTAAATAATACAAGGTTATCTGTACATTTTCATCTTGATTCCTATCGTTTTAATCAATAATAAAAAATTACTCTAAGTCCTTTAATATCAAGTTCTCATCCTCAATTCTCAAAAAAGGGATCTCACATGTAGCTCACACTTATGCTGTACTACAAGATGACCAGTGAGTCTGAGTCGACCTTCAAGAGTCTAAAAAACCCAAACTTTCCAACAAAATCTTCATTACTAGAAAAATGCAATATACCAATTGATCACATTCGGTCGGTAATTACCAACCAAAATAAAAATTAGAAAAATTTAAAACTTTTCCAACCTCTTACCAACAAACATAATCGGTTGGTAAATAGTGTCAGGATTTATGGATTCTTAAATGCGAAAAACATCCACGAATCCCTTCCAAGGACCCAAGTAAACGATTAAGAAAATCTAAAGGTTTACAGAATTACCTCTATTCGGTGTAATCGAGATCTTTCGATTCTGATTGTACTATTGTACGTGTAACTCGAATGATCATCAGACGCTGCAGTGTGTGAACGTCCTCTATCAAATACATACAGTGAACTAACTCGTTACCTCGAGAGGTGCTAGCACCTAAGGTTTGAGAGGCTTATTTTTCTGATGAATGGAGATACGAATATTTTTAACAAAACGAGGCTCTTGAGAAGAAGGCTAGGGTTTTCTTAAAACTCCTCCGAACCTCTTAGAGTCCAACTATGATAATATCTTATCATATTTTAATTTAAATTCAAATTAAATTAAAACTGATATGATAAGATTCTGCCATTATCTCGGTAATTTAACTAATTAACTTATCGAGTCAAATTCTTATAACCTGGACATCATCCAGATACATTGAATGTGTGCATATTTCCAGATTCATTGTATTTGGTAAATTTTATAGGTTCGATTAACTTAGACATCTTTCCAGATTCATCGAATTTAGTTACCAGAAAAATAACATAATAAGTTTGCTTATTGTGTGACCCTATAGGTTCATTTAACAATGACAGTGTGCCCAAATTATATTTAAATGTCCCATAAATTATAAGCGATTTTTAGCAAAATATTATAACTATCCAGGTTAAATGAAGATCAATGATCTCTTTGAACCAAACTATAATTTTATATTTAGTCATTTTGTCACACGATATCCAAATTAAGCATAAGGCATGGAGCATGTCATCTTTATTAAGCTTAATCAATTATTTCTTGACATAGTAGACTGTTCAAACAAATGATATCAATATCTTAGATTGATATATTTGAGCACGGCATGCATTTTAATAGTTTAACTTATCAAGGGGCCTATGGATATCTCTCCCATAATTGAAAGGGATAAATTCTATCACTATCAATCATATTCCTCTCATTGATTTATTCTATATTCAAGAGTATTCTAATTTATTATCTGATTAAAGACAACTTTAGACAACGTCAAAATATAGAATTTATCAAGTAGGAAACTATGATGAATTTAGGTTGAAGGACTTTTAATATCATTATGGCTAGAAAGTACTTATGACATGTTCCATGAAATACTCTCACAGTAAGTCATATCCAATAAATATTCTCTAATATTTATTTATTTGTTGACTTGATATCATAAATATCCATTGTTGGGTATCTCAAGCTCGTATCCTATACGGCGCAGCGGAAAATAAAACGAGATACCATCCCAGGACCCGACTATGTGTGGAAAACAAGACATAAAGATAATCAAGGTAATAGCTTTTACCTTTGTTTCATCGTCCGAAGAACAAAAATTTCTTCTTCAAGTCGAGGCGCGATCTAGCCATCCTCTTGTGCAAACTCCACGAGAGTTGAACGTCTAACCACTATAATCACAGCGTGTGATTATCTCTAACAGTAATCCACACAGAGGAATATTCAAGCACCAAAATTTCCTGTGCTAGCAGAAAAAGATGGCGGTTAGAGTTCTTCACAAGAACAATCGAGAGAGAGAGAAGGTTTAGGTGGCTACAATTTTCATGTGAATTCCACTCTATGGTTTTTCGGTTATATCATCATAAAATTGAAAAATTCACTGAAAATCTGGAATTCTAAAACAATTAGAGTTCCCTAATTGTAATTGGAAACATCAAATTCTCACAATTACAATTTGAACTATTAATTATAACTAATTATAATTTGGCCACAACAACTTCTCTTTCTTGCAATTAACCCCATTATGTTATCAAATAATATCTTGAGTATATAATCCTCTATTGTGTGTGACCTATTAGATTTCTCAGTCAATTGGTAGAGAACATGAATTAATCTAAACGTCTTTGAGATTAATAATCCATAATTATTTAGAATTAATCCTATTAATTCTAATCAGGATTGGTTTATTAATTCATCAATTAATAAACCCATATTCCCAGATCATGAGCGGTATCTAACAACACATCATGACCACCCAAGAGTCCAGGAAGTCAAGTGGCTTGACATGAACCCTTCAATAAAAAACTATAGTGCAATTAACTCATTTCACCGTGGAATATCTCATTCGGTTTGGAGTACGAAATTAGTACCAACTTCTTCCAGAATTAATTCTGGTCCGAATACAATAGTACTTGTACCAGGAATCCACTACTCTAGATGTGTATCAATTGGAACTGTTTCCAATACACAATCGTCTTGGCTAAGGACTTCTCGAGTAGTAATTCCTACAAGTGGCCGTGAGATATTCACCCCAACTATTAGGAGTGTTGAATCCTTTATTGACCCTCTCAATTACTTTTGTTTACCTCACAATGTACCCAATATCCATCCCATAGGCGGCCCTCGATCGAGCTCCGGAGATTGGAATCAAAGTACAATGCTTAGCAAACAAAGTACCTTGGAGATCTCAAGTCTAAGGACACTTGCACGTTTGTTATATTGAGATTATATCACCGGTACTAAATAGTTATTCATGTGATTATCTCAAAGCTAGGTCATCCAATGAACTTGCTCCATTAATAAGCATACATGTGTTAACTTTGAGTATCTCAATACTCACGGATATGAGAACCACCGCCTAATCAAATCAGGAAGTCTAACACATGCTAATCTTAATGCATTAATGATGTCTTGTCTCATTAATACTACGATTAGGGACTATTTAAGTACTAACATTATACAGTGTAGCAGGAATCTCATATTATGATCTCTATCATGATTTTCTTAACACAGTATTATATTAGGGACTTTATCGAACAGTTATATTACTTAAAAGTAAACAAAAGAAATTGTAAGATAAATAATGCATTTTATTAAAATAAAATATGTCATATACAATGTACAAGTGATTGCCTCTAGGACACAACACTAACATCCATGACCAGTAAAATATAGCCATCAAGTCACAAACATATTAATCTTAATTTATTATTATTCCAATAATAACAATAATAATAATCGATCAAGGACAGTTTGAGAATAGTCATTGTATTCATTGTAGGGTTTTACTATCAAGTCACGTACTTGATGACCACAAAACAAATGCACTATTCACGGAAAGGAAAACCCCATATTATTATATAAAATATAACAATAATAGTATAAGTATAAATTGACTCTAGGGCATATCCTTAACAAATAGTTGGTTGGTAATCAATTGGTAATTTGGCGGGAATATATTTACCAACCGATTACCAACTGATAACAATCGGTTGATAATATTATCAGTTGGTAATCGGTTGGTAATTTAATGAAAAAAAAATTTATCAACTAGTTACCAACTGAAATATATCGGTTGGTAATATATTCAGTTGGTAATTTGGCAAGAAAATATTTACCAACTGATTACCGATAACAATCGGTTGGTAATATATTCAATTGGTAATCGGTTAGTATTTTAATTTAAAAATTTTACCGACCGATTACTAATTGAAATATATCGGCTGGTAATATATGCAATTGGTAATCGGTTGGTATTTTAATTTTCAAATTTTACCAGTCGATTATTAATTGAAATGTATCATTTAGTAATATATTTAGTTGGTAATCGGTTGGTATTTTAATTTTAAAATTTTACCAGTTGAATATTAACCGAAATATATCTGTTGGTAATATATTCAATTTTAAAATTTTACCAACCGATTATTAATCGATGATCATTTGTAATTGTTGTATTTTAATTTAAAATTTTGACAATTACTAAATGTTCTGGTAAACCTAGTAAGTTGGTAATGGTTCACCACGTGGGTACATGTGGCGCAGCGCTGGAAAATCCTTCCCCTCTCCTGCGCGACCAATAGTTGAACCTACGTCTCTATTGTGGAGGCACAATGTTCCAACAGTTGTGCTACGTCGTTGTTTGTGCAAATTGGAAGCACATATTATATTTATTTACTTCTTACAAAATATTACAATTATATGAAATACACTTCTAAAAACTTGTAAAATTTGATTTAAATAAATAAATAAAGTAAAATTTTTTATCACTTTTATTTTTTAAATTTTTTTCATTTTTAATTTGCTTCTATTTATCAGCGTATATAATTATTCTGTACATATATTCCTATATGATATAAATTTTATTTTTGAATTAATAATAAAAGTAAGCAATTTTTTCATATCTTTAGTTATACAACAAATTTCTTAGTTATAAATTTTTTAATATAATAAATACTTTTGAATTTAGAAGACTCGGTTCATATTTTTTAATTATGTAAATATTTATAACTAAATAGACATTAAACAATTTATCAATTAGGTGTATTAAATTTAACGATCAAAAAGTTATATTATATTTGTACACATAATTTTATTAATAGATATAATTGTTATTCTCTTTATCATAATGTAAAAGTTATTACTTTTATTTGTATGACAATATAAATATATAGGCGTCATGTATATGTGTAGGATGTGTTTCCATCGTATTTATATTTTTCTATATACATGCATATATATAAATAGTAATTACTATAAATCATACAAAATTAAATAAGAATTATCTTTATTAATGCATATAAATTGTCAATATATTCATAAATTTGATTCTTTTATTTTATATTCAAATTGATAAACTTTTAAATTTATATCGTATACAAAAAATATTATAAAAATAACAAGTTTTCAATATAAAAAGTAGAAATACTTAGTAAAGTTATTATTTTTATCCCATACTTTTAATTATTATATCACATTTTGCCTTTCTGTATACATGCACATATATAAATTGTAATTATTATAGATAAAATTTATATATTTTCAAGTTATATGTGAATGTGTATTGAGACTTAAGGTCATATATTAGTTAATTATTAACGCATTTAGTCACTATTTGAATCCCTATATGTTTTAACTTAGTTTATTTGGATAATTATATTTAAGTCCCTAAAGTTTCTAAAAGAAACCCTTACGACCATAAATTTTTTTAAGCATAACTTATTTTAAATATCTTTTGAAAAATAATGAGCCAAGTGTAAAAATAAATAAAAAAACTTTTAAAATAATTATTTCAATCTTTATATTTTTTAACTTAGTTCATTTAGATAATTATATCTAAATCCCTAAAGTTTTCAAAAGAAACCCTTAGGACCACAAGTTTTCAAAAGTATTATTGCAACATTTTGTATCGACATATTCCCAAATGTCATACAAAATTGAATAAAAGTAAGCTTATATAACATTTGACATAAATATCAAAATATTTGAATTCTGAGCTACATTTTAAAGTGACACTTATAACTGAATGTTATTATAACATTTATTTTAGTGTTACTTGCTACATTTATTTATAAATGTTATTATAACAAATTATATTTATTAAGAACATTTTTTAATATAGTGTAATTTAATTAAATTTTGTTAACATCTTAAAAATGAATTTAATATCTTTAAAGAAAATTTTTATTAAAATTTATATTTAACTATAAATTAATAAATTTAGTAAAATACAAATAATTAAATGATTTGATGAAGATTTAGATCCAACTTATTTAAATAAACTTTAATCAAAATATTTCATCTTTTAATATAAAAGTTCCTCTAATTTAAAGAATAATAAAATTGTGAGAGTAAAATTTAAAAATTATAAATAAAATAAAAATATCTTTTTAAAAAAATGGTGACTCAAAGATTTTTGTTCTTATTTCCAATCAAAGATAATTGATCAAAAATTAAATTTTAATTTAATTTTCCCAATGAAATTTATCCAATCAACATTAAACTTTAATAATATTTTTTGAGGGCTAAAATAATCATAAAATTATAAATTTAAAAATAATTTTTTGTTAAAATAAAACAAATCAACAAATATGCATTTTTATGACGAGGGTTAATTTCATAGATTTTCTGATTATTTTTTGGGTCAAAATGCTGATAAAAATTTTTTAACTCCTTATTTCTTGCCCAAAGTTATTTTTTGGATAGAATCAGAAATATTTTTGTCAAGAAAAGAAATATTACTTCTGAAATTTTCAGCCAAAATTCTAATTTCCCACCAAAATTTCAGTAGCATTTTCTATGAAAAGAGGGCTTCTTTCCCCTATTTCCTCTGCAAGCCCTAATTTCACACTCTCTCCTCTGTAGCCTCAACGTGGGTGGTAAGCTCTTGAAACCGCCGTCTCCATTCTGCTATTTTGGCGTGCTTGCAAAGCCAAAATTGAACTCCAAATAACAAAAGCAGCCTTTCGAAGATCTCAAGAGACTAGCCAGCCCCTCGACATTTCCGAAGTCCTCTTTAGTCTCCATTTTCTTCTTCATTTCAACTGCCATTCTTCCCACCTATTTTCTTTCCTTTCAGCTGCCATCCTTCTAAAAAAAGATTGCCAGCCTACCACAGTAAGTAGTTCGTTAGTGGCTTAGAGTAAGCAAGCTACCTTCCATTTTCTTCAACAAAAGCTGATATGCCGTCACGTAGCGTCCTAGACTGTCACTGCTGTTTAGCTGAGCCGCTGCTGGGGAATCCTTTTTGCCGCTGCCGGAGATCCCTTCTGCCACTGCCTCATTTCATGTCGAGGTGTGCATATGTGTGTGAGAGAGAAAAAACCACAGATGCTTTGATGGGTTGTTGCGGGCATCTCGTAGTACAGCGTGAAATGGGTCAAGAATAAGACTACATTTTCCCCAAATCTGAACAATCTATCACCTCTCATCAGCCTTCTGAAAAAAATATGATAAAAGAGCATTGTGGTATGAATCAGTATTTATAGCATCATTTTGAAGTTTTAGGCCTTAATTTTGTGCTATTTCACTGATTTTCATAGCTGGAGATGGTGGTTTTCCGTCTTTGATGCATAGGAAATGATGGGTTTTTCATTATAGCACTCTAAGAAACCATTTTTCTGGTTATGGCGTCATTGATGCCTTCTAGTTTTACATGCCTGCACGAATTGCATATATAATTTTGGTGATGAATATATCTTGCTTAAACTCTGTTCTAGGTTTAGCTCATTGGAGTGTTCTCTTTATTAATTTTCTTGTCTAAGTCATCTTAAAGTGTTATAGAGTGTGGTTTATGGGTTTATACTATATATTTTATCTTGGATGTCCTTTTTATTGTTTTAATCCTTCTGGATTCTGTTTGTGGGCTGTCTCATTTATGTGCCATATAGATAATGACTTGATTTCCTAAATCATTTATATAATTTTCATTCTCTTTTGTGTGAATGTTGAAGCTTCTCTATAATTTTCATCCTCTCATTTAGTGACAACTCTTGAAACTAGAAATCCATATGATTTTTCAATTTAACAAGTTGTTTATAAGTTGATTACTACAGTGTACCTTTCCTTTCCCTTTTATTTCCCTCTCTCCCAAATTTTGTTCTTTTAGACCATAGTCAAGAGAAAACTATTGATTTAGACCTTCTTGAAGATAATTAAAAATAAAGGAAAAAGTGCATGGAAAATACATTTTAAACTTGATAGATCATATTTTTTCAATCATTTCTCTAAAACTCCTTTTTCTTTTTTTTCCAGTAATCGAACAGATTATTTTCTCTTCTATTCAAATATACATCCTCTTGTTTTGCTATATGTCTAAGTATGAAGTGGACCCAAAATGTAGATGGGGTATTGAATAAAATTTTATCTTGATTAGCTATTCTGCTGAGTAATCCTTCACTTCCAATTTGGAAAGTTTAGCAAATTTGTGGCAGTAGCTCTCCATGTGGTTTAACTTGTTCTTTAGAACTTCCTTATTGCTCATTGAAAGTGGATCTTTTGAAGATTTTAATTGGGCTCCCTTGAAAGAGAGGAGGGAGGGGGAATTCTTCTGAAGCACTAGCTTTAGTCTAAATTCTAGAAATTTGCAACATGTGTAAATTTAGATTTTTTTGTTGGAATATATTATAAATTTCAAAAGAAATGACATTAAAATACATATGGCAAATGGTTAATACGACAAAATTTACAAGATTTGAAATGCTGAATATTAAAAAACTATATGTTGAATAATAGTTAGCTTCAACTGTGGATGGAGATCAAGGTAGTGGTAGACAACAGTAGAAAGAGGTGAGGCTGTGCTAATTTTCAATTGATTACATATCTTACATTGCTTAAACTAAACTGAAATGGCATATTTTGCTAAGCCTAGGTTTTTATTTAATCCTGTCTTATATTGCTTAAACTAAGCTGAAATGGTATATTATACATGCATAATGTCAAGGTTGTGCTATTTGAATATTTTGTTACTTATGCTGTTATTGTCCAACAAGAACATTCAAGCAAGGTTATTAGTGGAGGCGGTGAAAATATTACAGAATCTGAATGAAATCTGGCATATATAGTTCAACCATGTATTAGCTAGCCTGGCTTATTCATTTTTTTAAGAATTTTATTTTTCTCAATACATAGGATATTATATAATTTTTAACATTACTATGCCATTTGGATACTTTATCTTTCAAATTCTATATTTGGAATGCAGTGGGGTATTTCATTTTCTTAAATACTATTGATTTGATTTTATAATGCTATACTTTACATATATGATATTATAATTTTTTTAAATTGTGGAGAAATTGGTCATAGGACTTGAGCAACTTGAGTACAAATTTTGGATATTGAAGGATTTGCTCCATTGGGTTATCCTTTCATCTGACCAAAACCTATTCTATTCTGTCCATTTCCTTAGATTTCTTTTAAGAATTTGAAGTTATCTCTTCTTGTGGTCAATCCCTTGGCAAGAAATGTACCTAGAGTCTTATTTTGAACACTTTGTGTTTATTAAATGCACTGTATAACTGAAAAAGTGAATGAATTGTATGGAAAGAAATGAACTGAGACCAATTGAATATGAGATGGTTATTGATAGGGATTAATTAGATGCATATTTTGTAGTCATTTGTGATATAATTATGTTGATTTTTAGTTCAAATGGCTATTGATTCCCTTCACTTTGATATACTTTTGTGTAGGATTAATGTTGGTGAAAACTTTAACCAAAGAAGGCTAAAGCAGAGAAGAATCTGCTCATGTATATTCAAGGAGTTGAAAATCATGACAAACAAAAGGAAGCCAGGGTTGGATGAAGAAAAGCCATCTTTGGATTGGGGAAGAAAGCCATGGCTAGCTATGGAGAGAAATTGAATGTTTGGCTTCAGGAAAGTCTAGCTATATAATATCCATGGTCAGCTATTAAGGATGCAAAACTATGTATGGCTTAGACCAAGCCATGGCCGGCTGGAAGAAGAAAAATTAAACACAATGTTGTTCCAGAATAAAGCTGTCACAGGCTTCCCTAGGTAACCTGATGCCGGATGCTTTCTAGAATTATGGTGGCAGAAAATTTTCTTTGTCAAAGTGACTTTCGTTGTGAATAGGGGTGATGGGTGCTTGGAAACTTGTTTTGCCAACTTGAGTTGTTTGATATTTGGAAAGATTATTGATGATGGAACTCTAAAAGTTTGCCAAGATTAATAGTCCTCTTAATTTTACCAACACATTTTAAATTATTAAAACAGTTGGAAAATTACTAAATGAATATTTCGTTGGTAAATGAAGAAATCTACTAACGGAGAAAAAGAATTAGCAATTGAACAATCTGGTTAGTAATTTATCAAAAAAAAAATTATTAACAGATTTTAAATAACTAAAATAATTGAAAAATTATTAATTGAATATTTAGTTGGTAAATAAATAAAATTATTAATTAGAAAAAAATAATTACCAATCGAAAGTCAATTGGTAATTACTTATACATATATCGGTTGGTAATAATATATTTCAATTGGTAAATTAGTAAATTATAATCTTATATTAAATATAACTTTACTAATAAAAAATTATAAATTTATAAATTACATTTTTGGTTAATAATTACCAATTACAATAATCGGTTGATAATATAAATTTTTATTGGTAATTACCAATCAAAATAGTCAACTCAAATATTAAACTTAATACTAAATTTCTAATAGAATATTTTAAATTACTAATCGACTTTAAAAATTTCGGTTGAAAAATTTATAAGTTAAGCTTTTTGCATGAGTACCAACTAAATTTACAAGTTCAGCCCCTAAGTCCAGTGTACATTCCTTTGTGTGTTATCCTTCTCAAAATAAAATTTTCACTAGATTTATCTTCAAGATTCTGCCTAGATATTCTAAACATTCTTCTTCTAAGTGGTCTCTTATAAATATATGACAGAGGTGTTGTAATTTCATTGAAATAGAAAATTACAATGGTCTCTTTGCATGTTCCTAAGTCCACTACAATTCCTTTCCTTCTTGAATTTATTCTTCTCAAAATAAAATTATTGCTAAATTAAATGATGGAAGGACCACAATATTTTTGAAGAGAAGATTAGAGGGGTTTAATGAAATTAACCCTTATTTTTAAAAATCTGACACTAATTATTAAAGAATTACACTAAATTGGCAAGTTCTTCTTTGGTATTTCTTTGATGAAAATGGGGATTTTCTTTATAAATATTTTGTATTTGAGGCCCTTGTTTGGAAATTTTGGATATTTTAGGGACCAATTTGAATTAAACTGTTCTTTTATTTGGAGAGGGAAACAGTAAAAGTTAATTGCAGAATGAATATGAATCCAAGATTCGTCTGAAAACTCCAGAAATTTACTGAGGAAAAAGTGAAAATTCGGTTGAAGGCTTTCTGGGCTGAAGCGATGGAGATGAATATCAGATCTAGTATAGGACAAAGAATGGCTACTGGGCTTTTGAGGTCAGGGTTTTCCCTTCAATTCTTCAGGCATTGCCATCTCTTGTTTATGTTTAATTTGTTCTTTAATGGATTATCTTAGTAATGATGAGAATTGAGGCACTCAGAGACTAGAACTTGTCAAACTTTTCAGTTTTTGTACTCTGTTTTCTTGCGAAACTCCCATTTCTCATGCTCTAGTTGGAAAGAACGAATATTGATTTTAGGGTTCAGGTGGGAAACCTCCAATTTTTCCTTGCAAATGTATGCATCAGAGCCAGAGACCAGTGGTGAGAGGAAAAGGAAAAATCAAAGAAAGGTGAAAAAAAAGGAGATTCTTGAAGTAGGTATTCTAATCCCTCAAGCCACGGCTCTGTGTATGTGAAAGAAAGGATGCTGTGGAATCAAATCAAATGCATTTTTGCCATTTGAAGCAAGGAAGTTGATTCATCTGCGCTTTATTCAGTTTGAGAGGTGTAAATGATTACAAGAAGAACACAGTTTTTGGGTACTTGTACAACTGTAAATAGGCTATTTCCCCTCTCCTCCAAAATTTCCGAACACTTACACTGTTACCGAACATGGCTGCTCCGACTATAATGCCACCACTACTAGTTAAAACTGAAAAAGCTATGCTCATGGCTACTGAAGACAATGCTCTGATAAAGTAGATTACGGCAACCCATAACCCTGATGGCCGTGAATTTGATGTTAAACCAATTCTCCAGATTGTCGAGGACATTCTGAACATTGCTACCACATCTCTCCCAGATGTATGCATTACATTCCTGTAGTTGTGCAGATGTTTTCAAAATTAAAATTTTAACTTCATTTTCAGTGAGATTGCTTCTATTCTTTATTCTGAATTCTTCAATCAAGTTCTTCGTACTACTCTTGATTATACTGTAGGTTAAGGTCAGAGATGCCCTGGAAGGCAAAGCCAGAGTTGGGGATACATCCGTGCTTGAGCTACTGTCACATATTATAATCGACTTTCTTGAGAGGTATTTTCTAAACTAGCTAGTTGTAATTATGTTAATGCTGAAAATGCTGCTTTAAAAGTTCGAATGAACAATGGCAGACTGAATAGCTACAAACTTGCCTGGAGAATGTAACCTGATATTTAATTGGAATTGTTGATATTATTTGTGTTTCTATCAGTTATCATACAAGTGTGTGGGTGGTGCGGATGGACATTCGACATCAGTTTCTTTACTGAACATACTATCGAGCTTTTCATGGGATGCAAGACTGGTGTTAACTCTAGCAGCTTTTGCTTTAAACTATGGAGAGTTTTGGCTGCTTGCCCAAATTTACTCAACCAACAGACGTGGCAGTAGAATGGCCATCCTTAAGCAATTACCCATCGTCATGGAGCACTTTACTGGACTGAAACCCCGGTTTGAGGCACTTAATAGTCTTATCCAGTCCATTTTGGACTTAAGCAAATGTGTTGCTTGTTTCAGAGAGCTCCCATATAATTACATTTCACAGGATAACCAAGTATTTGCTGGTACGGGACATGAGTAAGTTCAGTCAATCCTATTGAATCTGCTATTTTTTTCTCTCTATTTTAAGTCGTTACATCTTTTGCTTTCTATTTTTAACTGAACAAACTGACAATGCTAGGTATACCATTTCTACCTCGGAAGTATGGGAACTTTCCTCTTTGACTCACAAGACCAAAACTATGAATGAGCACCTTCAGAAACAGCTAGCTGCTTGCCAACAATTCATTGGTTTGTATCCAAATTTTCATTTTACAGGGACCTTTTCCAAAGCATTCATGTTTTGTACTATTTCAGATGGAGTTTAGAGGAATCATTTTCTTTATTTTATTTTTTGCAGAGGAAAAGAGACATGTTGAAGCCTATGAAGCTTTGATCATACATTTGAG
The DNA here is from genome assembly GCA_026120185.1 of Voacanga thouarsii. Classification (NCBI taxonomy): domain Eukaryota; kingdom Viridiplantae; phylum Streptophyta; class Magnoliopsida; order Gentianales; family Apocynaceae; genus Voacanga; species Voacanga thouarsii. The sequence goes on along the minus strand of JANUWF010002795.1, from coordinate 46,830 downwards.
GCTGTTCATATTGACAACTTGAAAATACTCAGGTGATTAATTAATCCAAAAGCTAATGAAATACTACCACTTTTTGATGGGATTACACGGAAAAGGGTTGAGACATATCTCTTTGCAGTTCTGTTTAATATTCTCAGTGGCCTATATTTTCAACAATGGATGTGAATAGAAGTTATATTTGATAACCCTGCGTAATGCCTCTTCTCTCAAAATTGTCCCTCCCTTGAAGCATCTTGTGCTTATAATTCCCATCCACATGCCTCGATGACATCAAACATTTATACTTGTACTAATTTTTTATACTACAAGTTTTCCGAAAACTCTTGAGCAAGTAAAGACAAGTCTTTATGCCGTTGACTCTATACCTCTATCTTGTCGTTTCATTCCTATAAGTCATTGGCAACAATTTGTTTGTTATTGCCCCTCGCAAAATGCTTGCAAATGAAAAATGTTTTAACATGTTTTCATAAATAATTCATGACTAAACAAATGCCATTTGTTGCTTTCCTTTTTTCCTTTTGTTAAAGTCAATTAAAGAAGAACTACGTTATCAACAAAACCAAAGAGGAGGCTTTAGCCAATGTTCCTTCAAGGGTTGAGCCTGAGCAATGGAAAGTGCTAGTTCATTATTGGAGTTTGGAGCGAGTGCAAGTACTAGTTCATTCCAAATCAATCTTAATTTAATTTATGTAGTTCTCCTTTGATAAATTTCATTTTTTAAGTCAAGAAAGAATATCGTTTATCTCAATTTATATTAATTTGATTATAAGTTATTTATTACACTTTGGTAGGAAGTTGCTGAAAAAAATAAGCATAATCGTGGAATGCATGTCTCTCCACACAGATGTGGTAGAACATCATTTGTGGTAATACGAGCTGATGTAAGTTGTCACATTTTCATTATACTACATTTCAATGAAATTTATTTATTTTTAAAGAAATGGTACAAGTTTTCACTTTCCATATTTCGGATGACAAAGAAAGGTGAGGAAACAGATCGACTATCTGTCTATATGAAAACACAAACAGATGCAAATTGCGTCGTTAGAGATCTAGAAGTAGCCAGACTAATTGTAACGAACTAGTACCTCTTAGATATTATTTATTATATTATTTATAATGCCTAAAATTTATTTTTTTGAAGACACATTCATACATTGTTAATTGTGCAGAGTTCAATGAATGTAAGGCTTGAGGAATTGCCTTCTAAAGAGCGTACATTAGAATGTAGACAATAAATATTCCAAGAATTTATGGGATTTGAGGGGCATGGCTATGTTAGTACAATGGGATTAGGTTCAACTCGCTCAATGCTTATTGGTGGTGGAAGTAATATGTAGTATTTTGGCTTTGAAGATTATATAAACAAGCTTCTGGAGAAATTTCAAAATGATTTGATCAAAAAATTTGATAGCATGCTATCAAATTTTCAAGGTCAAATTAATACACTTAATGCTCGAGTGGATGAAATAGCAGCTTCAATGGAGAAAAATCATAGCCTTCCTTGCACAAACAATGGTCACCAGGTCTGAATTAGATGTTTGTAAGTGATTCTTAATTGCTAATTAATCTTATACTTATACTAACATTCCATTTATTTTAGGCGACCGATACCTCAAGTGCTCAATGCTTTAATTCAAATCCGAACGTGCATCTTTTGAATACGAGAGTGCAGCGGACATGGTATGATTATTGCCTTCATTCTCCATCTCAACACTATTCTAGATGCCTCATCTCTTCATCTTAACTAAAATGTTTTGGGGCTTTTAGTATTAACTTGGACTTAGAAGATAATAGAATATGCTGAGATATTAGTGCATAATTATTGTTATAAAGTTGATGTTGGTGACTCAACAAGTACTTCTTGCTGTAAATTTCTCTTACTTACATCATGCATTAAAAGCTCATGTATTAAATATGCTTAAATGTGTAAATGCTGAGTAGTGATGCTAAAAGTGCTGAGTAGTAAGATTTTCATCTTTGAAACTTTGAGATGCTGAAAGTGCGAAATACCAAATGTTGAGTAGTGATGTGCTGCGGTACTTTTTTTCACATTCTTAATGGAATAGTCTCTGAAATGCTGAGTAGTGATGTGTTGGGAAGCTTTTATTAGAATTAGTCAGTCTCTAAATTTTTATGGTGCTGTGAAAAGGATGCAGATGGTGTTTGGTACTGAATGTTGTATCCATTAGATGTTCCGGGTGCAGACTTGGCTATATTAGATGAAATTGACTCTGGTTTAGATGTTAATGCACTTGTGTAATTTAATGCTAAGTTGCTTATAGCTATTACTGTACTTTTTGACTTGTTTTGGGCGTTTAAAAGAAAATGATCTTTTGAGTGGTTTAGGTATATTCTTGCCTCACCTGAAATTTAGATTTTATGTACGTAATCTAGTTTCATCATAAACAATTTCTTGTGGATTATGCAGCCAACAACATTTGCTTGAATATGTCTGTTGAAATATGATGGCATGTTTGTGCATCTTTTGTCTTCCACTGACAATAAACAAGATTTATATACTATTTGTTCTTCGGCATAAAAATGGCTAGTAGAAGTTTTCCCATGATTAAGAAGAGAAAATATCCTGGGACTGTAGACATACCCCGATGATCTTCACAGCATGAATTATGTTGATCTTGTGGTAGTATTTTTTTTTTTTTTTTCTCTTTGTATGGACAGAATCACTACCTTTCCTATGCCAAAGTGCAAGAGGTTCAGTTGTCCAGTACCAAGATCAGGAAGTGACAACATATCGAGTATTTGCTTTTGTTTTCCCCCCTCTTCCACAATAATTAAGGGAATTCAATGTGAAATAGATCTTTTAAGGTCACTCACTGCATAGGAAAACATGCAACTATATCAGCCAACATTTATAAGCCTAGATACAAAAGAGGATGGTATCAGACTTTGAACATACCTTATTATCAAGGTAGGATGGGTATGCAGAGCTTACATTCAAATAGTAGCCAATGAAAATTTCATGTCTATTGACTCTTAATACAATCGCAGATTAGAGGCCTAAATAGTGAGGAAATTCTAAGAAACTACTCTTCTTAGTGAATCCAGAAGAAACATGAAAAATAAAGAGAAAACTATTGAACAAAAAGTGTTGACATATTTATAGGAAAATTAGAACGAAAAGAAGTCAAAGTACCAAGGCAGTTGGTGACCAAAAGCTAGGAGTGGAATAATTGGATTACTTAAAGCCATTGTTCTCAGGAAAGGTTAGTGGAGCAGGCATAAAAATTTTTGTGGCATTTGATTACTGTTTGTTCTTCTATTGTAATTGAAGTTGGAATTCTGGGTTCTCATTTTTCTATGTCCTAATCTCACTTTGCTATCTTGCTTCTCTTTTGTATGTACTTGCTTAGAAATAATTCATAATTTTCTTTGGAATAATTTAGTAGTGAGTTTAATTTATACTGGATAAAAAATAGATTTTTATGAGCTTTATTAAGAAAATCTTGTCTTTTTTTTTTCCTTAATGACAGAAGGAATGAAGATAGGTGATTGAAGGTTCATTTAACTAAGACATTGTTTTTTGTCTTTAATGAATTGTTATGGCTTTTGATGAATATCATGGTTAGAATTGTGGTTTTGTTTTAGACTATTTTGAATTAATATCAAGGCGTAGGTTCATGCTACTTATCAAACTCCATTTAGTTTTTTTTTTTTTTGGTGTATATTAAGTTATTATTAATAAAAGATGGCATTTTGAATGTTCAGACGGATTATAGTTGATTGTTAATATTAGAGGTTTTCATAGTTCTATATGTATAGTATGTAAAAAAAAAAAATATCAATATTATCATATTGAATTCAATATTCATTCACTACGGATGTAAACAATTTATCAAAAAATTGTGACAATAGATTTTTTTTTTCTCTAGATATTAAGAATTTTGTGACAAAAAGTTTTAATTACAATAGCAAGGAAATCGTAGCGAATGAGCATTGCCTATGGTTATATGAATTTGAAAAAAAGTATTATTTCCAATGGAAATTTAATTGTAACAATTAATATTCGCTATAGTTGTGAAAATGTGGAAAAAATTGTGACAAAAAATTAAAATTTTTTTCCTACGGTAAATAATCATTAGGAAAAATTGTGGTAAAAGTTCATGAATAAATACCACACTTTATTTACAACGGTTTCTAAATTGTACTATATTTGATATTGGCTAAATTTACTATTATTTTTTTAAATTATTAGAGGCTTTTTTATAATACGTTTGATGTAATAACTAGGCATATTCTTTTTTATTTGATATTTTACTTGTGAAAAGTGTTTTTGATAAATTTGTGCAGAATTAAGTAGATTTCGAACAAAAAGTAAAAGATTCCACATTGTACCTGGTACCAGGTGTTAGGCCTATTCATGAAAAGAGTAATTTTGAGGAGAAAACAGAATGGATCCGACGCCAGATCCACTCTGTGTAGAGACCGTGAATTTTCCTTTTTAGATTAGATTTTGACAATTTTAGTTTGATTCTTTTAGGAACTCTTTCAACCACGGAAGTTGATTCTTGTACACATTTTTTGGCAATTAGAATTTCTATAAATACAAGAGAATAATATTGTACAAATTAGTTTTTATAGTTTTCAATTCTTCAATATATTATCTTTAGAAAACTCTTAAAGAAACACCAAGATTTAAGAGGATCAAAGGAGAACTCTTGGTGAAGAAGAGGAGATTACTCAAGAAGGTTTTAAAGAAGAAGAAAAAGGTTTACTTGTCTATGAGTGATTTTTTTTTCCTCTTATTTGTAATTTATTGGCAATTTGATATTAGTGTTTTAATTGTCTTTAGAGGATTTTGGATTCACGATTTTGTATTGATTTTAGTTCTTTAATTAATTTATTGATATTCTTGGTATTTGATTACTTGAATATAATATCTTGTTGGATTGATTAGTTCTTTTCTAATTAACTTGCAAAACGATATTAGGAGAGAATACCAACTAATTAATTCAATACTAATTGTTTTTAACTTGCTTAAAAAAGATGTTAATGGTAAAGATTAAGTAATCAAAGATTGGTTGATGATTACTAAAATATAGATTCATTGGCTAATTTCTTACTTAGATCACCTAGAATATAGGGATTTATGTAATGATTGATTTTAATGTATCTTTTGGGTAAATTGGTTGAGATATAATATATTCACTAATTTAATTATAAGATAATGATTTCATAGATAGTAAACGAAATGGGTCTACTTTAATTTTTCATGATACCAAGATAATAATTAATTGGGGGAATATGTAACACCCCACTATCTAGGCTCAACAAGGCTGGGGATGTCGCCCCATCTATAGGATAAGGGGTCTTTATAATTAGGTCACACAAAAGAAAATAAAAGTAATACTTTAAATTGAACGTATCACAACTCAAAAATACATGAACAAATTCAAAATAAATTGTTTGTTACCATCTCTCAAATAACACATAAGAAAAATAACATAAAATTGTCAAAGTATAGGCAACAAATCTAGCTATTCATCTCCACAGCAGGATCGACCTGAAAATATGGTATAAAAGGTTATGAGATAAAAATCTCAGTAAATCCGTGTGTATTTTGAGCGTTTCAGGTAAAACAGTTTATGTATGTAAGTTGTAAAAATTGCATAAGAGAGTGCTGACAAGCATTAAATAATGTTAAAAATAAATAGTGATGTTTTACTTTTCAAACCATACATGTGCACAATAAATACAACCACTCAAAGAGGTAGTTATGGGTTATCACACGTTGGGCTACATGACCATATAACGGCCAGAATGTCACATTTTGTGCAAACTGACAAAATGTAGGTGTACGGCCTATCGGGTGAGATACTCCTTTATTTCTATACCCAAACTTACCAGTTGTTCACTCTAGAAATACATAGTCTACTTGACTGAAACTTGCTAACTCAGAGGGCCTGACTAAGTAGTATTGTCGCTTCTCCAAGTTGAGTTCATCTTTTGGAGGTGACCTCCTGTTAGAAGACTCGCTCTTGCTCTTCAAAACTAGTACTACTAGCCTACCCTTATTGAGTACTTAACATTGCTTGTCCTACTTGGGAGAAAATTGATCACACAATGATTTTCTTTGAAATAACATTTAAGGGTTTCTAAAATTCTTGTCAAAGTTGTGTAAAATTGTTTGTTTAATTTTCAAATGATTTGCATAACTGAAATAAAAAGGAAAAACAGTCCTTAATTGCTTTTACAAAATGAATGTCCATACACATCACATTTGGCTTGCTACAATAATTTTTTGTCTTCACAAAATTCCATGCAGGAGCTTACCTGATCCTTTACTTGCTCGAATTCAAAAATCTTCTAAGATTGACCTAACCCCGCCTGGGGTAAACACAAGACATAACACTCGAGTTATATTCGCTTACACAAATAATCCTAATTCAACTTATTACAATTATGACCTTAATGTCCTAAGCTTTAAGGCTAGTTGATAAAGAATTTTATAAAATAAGTCTAGCTTGATAAGTTAAAATAACCAGGGGTTCTAAAATAATTGTTAATAAGTTATAGGTTTAAATAATAAATCTTGAGTACTATAGCTAATAAATAAACTAGGGTTTAATTGTTAAATATTAGTAAATGGTAATTTAAAAATAGTTTTATTATAAATAAATAATAAATTATAATTAAATTTTAATAGATAATAAATAATTAGTAATAAATAAAATTAATAATAAATGAATTATATTAAATTTTTGTTTAATAAATAACAAATAAATTTTAATATAAATAATATTTATGAATATAGGTAAAAGTTTGAACTATGGTCTACACGATCATTAATATTTTATTTATTATTATTTATATAAAATGTTTTATTTATTATTATACATACATACATACATACATACATATATATATATAGATATATTATTTTTAATAAAAGATATCATTTATTTGACTAATAAAACATTATTATTTCATTTAATATTCCATTTCTAAAACTTCTTAGAAATTTCAAAATCCTTAGAGAAAAATATAACCTTTAGAGGAAAACTATAGTAATAATTTTAATTAAGGTAATAAAATTTGTTAATTAAAATTATCTAGGATCAATAAGATCATGATCATAATTTTCCTATTGCTAACAAGAATTATGAACATATACTCTAACATCAAACAACAAACTATTCTATTCATGAACATAGGCTTAAATCCATACCCACTATCACATGGCCAAATCTCTACTAAGTATAATCATAATCATGGCTTCAAAGGAGATAAGAACATAAAAGTCCTATTCACCAAAGGTGTCATAATATCTAGTATGCTTAAACATTCATAATTTCTTAAGACATAATGAACATACATAAATTCTCAAGGAATTCCATATAGCTTAATCATGATCATCCATTCTCATGTTCTAAGCTCAACCCCTTCATACATATGCATATACTCAATCCCCCATTCATATTCTATTCTCCCTATTAGCATCTAAGAGACATGAATTCAAAATTAAAAGGAAGGTTTAAGGAGAAATACTTGATTGATGTTTACTTCAATGAAGATTCAAGAAGGTCCACGTGATTGAGGGTCTTGTATTGTCCATGAGAGAAGGAAAAATAGCCATGGTTGAAACCACCATTTTGGCTATTAGCATCTAAGAGAGAGAGAGAGAGAGAGAGAGAGAGAGAGAGAGAGAGTATTAGCATGATATGTTAAAGGTTGAATGGAAGAAGATGAACAAAAGAGTTGTTCTTGGTTACCTTAATGATGTTCTTGAGACTTCAAGGAAAAAAACTGATTTTGATCCGAATGCCAATTTTTGTTTTTGAGATTTGATGTTATAAATTTCTAGAAATGAACTCTAGGGAGTATGTAGGAGTATTTTGGAGTTTTTGAGAGGGATTGGAGGTGTTTAGAGTGGGTTTTGGCTTGAAGAAAGGTAATGTGTGTTCTTGGTGAAAATGGAGAGAATTTGAGAAATGGTGTGCATGAATTTTTGGAGAGTGCTAGCTGAATGGTTTAGGGAATTTAGAGGTTTCGGTTTTCAGCTTAGAGAGGGAGAGAAAAATCTGATTGTTTGAAATTCAAATGGAGAGATTTGAGGAGTGGTTTGAGGTAGAAGATATGTCAATGGTGTTTGATTGATGGAGGTTTCTTGGAGCTGCAATGGAGCCGACTGGATTGTTTAGTTTTATTGAAATGAATGAAGGTTAATATAGCTCTAAGGCTGGCTAGAAATTCAGAGCTCAATGGCAGAGAAATTTCTAGATATGAAGCTTAGTACAAGAGTGTTTTCATGGAGCAAATGTTGGAAATTTTTGAAAGTTCAAATTGTAGTTTGAATGGAGTGATTTTAGGAGATGTTTGAGGTGTGGTTATGGAGTCCAAGTGTGCAAGGTAAGTGGAGAGGTTAATGGTGTTTAGTTCATGGCTGAACAAGGGTCAATTTATAGAGATTTGAGGGTGGTTTTCGACCAGGGCTTGAAGGGAACAAAGCTAGAAATTTTTGGTTTCAAGGTGCTCTATGATCTGAATGGTTTGCTGCAATTTTTCTGTACAGTTTTCTGCAATGTTCCAGTCCGATTTGCAGGGGTTTTTGGGAGGTGTTTGAGGGTCCTTCAAGGCTGGTTTCTAGCCTTCTTTATGGAGGAAAAGTAGAGGAGTTTTGTTGGCTTGAAGGCAGAAGAAACAGCTTCGATTTCTAGGCTGCTATGCAGCGAAAACTGCCCAAAATTTTTTTCTTGTTTGTGCAGTTTTTGTGTAGTCCAATTTTGCATAGGAATTTTAGTCTTCAAGCTCAATAAATTGGCCATTTTTTTGACAGAAAATGAGTAGGAAACATGGCCGAGTTTTTCAGAAGCTAGGCTGCCCAAAATCTGGAAAATTTCCAAATTTCTTCCATGAAGAATATGAACACTATGGAGTGGAGTTTGAAGGTTCAACCATGAAGATTAATTTCTCTTGGGAACCTTCCCTAACTCCTCTCCTATTTTCAGTCCATTCTCCAACTTCCAAGATTCATTTTCGAAATTCAAAGACAAGGAATCCTTGCTGAATTTTCTGGAATTAAAAAGATGAATTTTCATAAATTTTGAACAAATTTAATTTATGAAGGTGTTAGGATAAGCTGGAGGTAATAAAAGGACAAGAATTCCTCTAGAATTCTTTTTAGAACATGATGATAGGATTATGACATTTTCTTCATGTTTCCCCTAAGACAACATTCCTAACTTTAGGGAATGCAAGAAAACAAAAATTCAAACTTAACTAAGATAATTATGATAAAAATTTGAATAATGGGATTTGAATTCATGACTTTAGAGATTAATTTCAAAGCTTTAACTACTAAACCACAACAATTCTTGTTCTTATTTTCTCACCAAAATATTCTTCTTATTTAATCCTCAAGCTATCTTCCTATTTTGATCTCAAGCAAAATTATCATTTTACTCTTCCTACTCAATAAGTATAACTAAGTATTTTAACCTATAAATCATAATTCTAAAGTACATAAAATCATTTGAAAAACATATATATTCATTCAAAATATTATGATATGTATCCCGATCCCCTTACTCTAGGGTTGGCTTTAGGTGAGGTTTCACAAAATAACTAGTCAATAATTATTGTGTATTTAAGAATTTCTATTTATTTACATGTATTTTCTCCTTATTCTCACTCTTTGATTATCCTTGTGATTTTTCTCTAGTATATTAGGTTAGTGTTTTATTACTTCTATTCTTTTGTTTTATTAGCTAAATAATAAAGATTTGGGTAAAGTAAGGTGGGAGTCTAAGTTTCTGTGAGATTTGATACCTACTATTCCTATACTATACTTGCCCATATGTGTGGTTTTAGCGGTTGGTATTTTAATTAAAACTTGATTATTGTGTAATTTATTAGTAATATTTTCGACCAAAAAAAAAAACACATCAAGTTTTTGGCGCTATTTTCGGGGATGAGCACTATCAGAAACACTTGAATCTTGTTGATTTAGCCGTTATTGTATTTGTAAATATCACCAACTTTTGTGTTTAGGTAGTTTATGAATATTTTTAATTTGGGTATTTTTCTTCTCTTTGTTTTTCTGTTATTTTTGTTTGTTTTTATTTCTATTTTCGATTTGATTTTTGTTTTTCTTTGAGCGTGAGGTTCAAAACATCATCATGGACAATTATGCAAGGGCACAATGTCAAAAGAGTTACAATAATGATATATTAGCAAGGTTGCAAGTCCGTATTGATACTTTTAGTGAGACGTCATTAGAAGTATTAATAAATTCTTTTGTTGCCAATACAAATTTATCTGTTAAATAACATAAAGAAGCATCTCAACAAATTAGCTCTACAAGAACACAATTAGCTAAGTTGGTTAGAGATACCATAAATCCCCAAACACTTGAACAAGAGAATCCTCAAGGAAAGGAGATAGGATATGAGAAATAATTGCCCAATGTGGAAAAGAAGATATTCGATTCTCCTCTATGTGCTAATAATCCTAATCTCTCTTTGTTACATGATTTCTTAAGTTCCTCTCCATTCTTGGAGGACAATGATCTAAATGATGATGTTTGGATTTTAACATGTTTTAAGGAGTTAGATTTATTCATAATTCATCATAAGAAGTCCTTGAAGGATATTTACAACTTCTACCCTTCAATCTAATTTCAAGGAGGTAACTTGGTATTTGTAGAAGTATTGAAAAGTAAGGATTTCTTGATTCCTATCTTTAAGAACTCAATTGCTAAATTTTAAGAGAAAGTTTCATTGTGATAAATTTTTTGAAGGGTTAAATGATGATTTCAAGTTTGATGCATTCTTTAGAGATTATATGCACTTATATGTTGACAAAACTATTTGTGTCTAAAGAGATATTAAGGAATGAGGTTTATGTGTTTTGATTTGTTAAGAAAATTTGGTTTCATGAACTTTTTATTTTTAAAAAACTTCTCTTATTTCTACTTTCATCATCCTACCTTTTTCAATGAGTATTAATTTCTTTTACAAAGGTTTGATGAGAAAGTATGATGAGTGGAAAGAGTTTGTATCTTTATTTTGTGTTTAGAGTTGTTAGGTGTTATTTTCCCCAAATAAGAAAAATATTTTCCATTTTAAGTGAGGAGGAGTAAGTCCTTGTCTCTATTTACTTTCTTAGGATTTTTATTAATCCTTTGCCTAATTTGTGTTTTCTTTTTTTTAGACGTGTCTTTATTTTGTTATTATTTTTCTTGTACTTTTATTTATGTTTTCTTTTGTAGGTTGAAATAAAGTTCTCTTGGATAAATTCTTCTATTCTTCTCCAAGTTTTAATATTTATTGAAAATCTATTGCACTTAGAGAGTATTGCTTAACTTTCTTCCTCATTTATCATTTTTGGTTCCTTTAGAGATGCTTTCTTATATTAATTTTTGGCCAATGAGGACATTGTCCAGTTTAAGTGTGGGGGAGTAGTTTGGTGGTATTCTTAGTCAAAGTTTTTATCAATCATCTTGGTATTTTCTTGGTATTAAGCTACTTTAGAAAAATTTTGAAATTCGAAAACAATTTTGTTTCAATTTCCTTGAAAATTGAAAATTTTGAAAATTTTGACAATTTGAAAATTTGGAAATTTTGGAACTAAATTGAGTTTATTTGTTTATAATGAAGTTATGATTTTCTTTTCAACTTGAGATATGGATTTGTCATTCATTATAGTTGATTTTATTTTTAAAAAAAAACTTGTGTATTAAGTTAGATTTTGCTAAATCTTGAGAATTTAAGTTAACCTTAGTGATATTTGGTATTTGAGTTTTATTTTATTCTTTGAGTTTGAATGTAGATGATATGATGAAATATGAGAAGAGTTGTTGATTAATTCTTATATTATAGATTTAAAATTTGCTTGACTTTGAATTGTGAATAAAGAATGTGAAAAAAAAATTGAGTGAAAAGAAAAAAAATGTGAGTTGAAAAAAAAATATATGCTTTTATCTTTAAAAGAAAAAAGAAAAAAAAGACCTTTTGCTGAAAAAGGGTTAATATGGAGAGAAGTAGCAAGTATTGTTTAGTGCACTCTTTTAAGGCTATCTTAAAGATAAAAATGCAAGAAAGAGCAACAAAAGAAAATTGTTGAAAAAAGATGATGAATATAAGGGGGGCCAATACGGTGCGTGAAAAGAAATTCATTCACTTGAAGTTATCAATTTCCAAAGTCATAGAAAAAAAAAGAATGGAGTATTTTCCTTATTTCATTAACTTGAGTTGTGTAAATTTGAGTTTATAATACTTGAATTAGTTAAATGGCTTAACTTGTATAATTTGTGTTATCTATGTTTCTACTTGAGGAGTAGGATAATTTTTTTATATTAGATATAAGCTAGTTTAGCTTAACTTTGATTACATTGGGATTGTTTGATTTAATACATGAGTTTACAAGATTTTGAAATGGTTGAATAAATGACGAATTTATATTTAAGGTTGGAAGAATGTTATGTTTTCAATATGAATGAATTTGTTAAGGAAAAATTTGTAAAATTATTTTGTCTTATTTTAAATGCTTAGTGTCTAACTCTTGTTTGCTTGAGGACAAGCAAAGCTTCAGTGTGGGGAATCGTTAGGGGCTAAATTCATCAATATTTTCTTAGTTATATGAGACTTTTTTATGATATTTTTGATGTAATAATTAGGCATATTCCTTCTTATTTGATATTTTACTTGTGGAAAGTATTTTTGATGAATTAGTGTAGAATTGAGTAGATTTCGAACAAAAAGTGAAAGATTCCAAATTTTACCTGGTGCTAGGTGCAGCTAAGGCATTAGGAGCCAGGTCTGTTTTGGAAAAGAGCAATTTTGAGAAGAAAATAGAATGGACCCAGCACCAGGGGAGTCAAATTGATCCGGCGCCAGGTCCACTTTGTGCAGAGGTGGCGAATTTTCATTTTTAGATCAAATTTTGACAATTTTAATTTGATTCTTTTGGAAACTCTTTCAACAATGGAAAAGGACTCTTGTATACCTTTTTTGGGAATTAGAACTCTTATAAATATAAGAGAATAACATTGTACAAATAAGTTTTCATAGTTTTTAATTCTTCAATATAATATCTTTAAAAGCTCCTAGAGAAATACCAAGATTTTGGAGGATCAAAGGAAAACTCTTGGTGAAGAAGGGGAGATTACTGAAGATGGTTTCAAGGAAGAAGAAGAAGGCTTACTTGTCTATGGGTGGTTTGCTTACTTGTCTATGGGTGATTTCTTTTTCTCTTCTTTGTAATTTATTGACAATTTGATATTAGTGTTTTAATTGTTTTTAGAGGATATTCTTTTGGATTCATGATTTTGTATTGATTTTAGTTCTTTAATTAATTTATTGCTATTCTTGGTATTTGATTACTTGAGTATAATATCTTATTGGATTGATTAGTTCTTTTCTAATTAACTTGCAAAACGATGTTTGGAGAGAATAACCAACTAATTAATTTAATACTAGTTATTCTTAACTTACTTAAAAAAGAGGTTAAAGGTAAAGACTAAGTAATTAATGATTGGTTGATGATTGCTAGAATATAGATTCATTGGTTAATTTCATACTTAGATCACCTAGAATATAGGGATTTATGTAATGATTGATTTTAATGCATCTTTTGGATAAATTGGTTGAGATAGAATATATTCACTGATTTAACTAAAAGATAGTGATTCCATGAATTGCAAACGAAGTGGATCTACTTTAATCCTTCATTATGCCAATATAATAATTAATTGAGAGAATAACTAGTCAATCATTATTGTGTATTCAAGAATTTCTATCTATTTACATATCTTTTCTCCTTATTCTCACTCATTGATTATTCTTGTGACTTTTCTTGTGTGACTTGATTTTCTCTGGTATATTAGGTTAGTGTTTTATTTACTTATATTCATTTGTTTTATTGGCTAAATAATAAAGATTTGGATAAAATAAGATAAGAGACTAAGTTCTTATGGATTCGATACTTGTTATTCTCTATACTATACAATAGGTATACTTGCCCGTATGTATAGTTTTAGTAGTTGATATTTTAATTAAAACTTGATTATTGTATAATTTGTTGATAATATTTTTTACACTAAAAAATACGAGTCAATATCCATGGCAAAAAGTATTCCCATGGTTACATAACGTTGGCAAACTTTTTGCAATGGTTATAATGCCCATGCCTTGAAAACTATGGTGTTCCTATGGCAAAAACGTATTTATCATAGTTTTGGCTAATTTCGTCATACTTTCTCTGGCTTTGCCAAAAGCCACTTTTGTATAGTGACTTAAATTTAAAAAAAAAAGATTTGGGACTATCTTACATCAAGTAAAATAAATTAAAGACTATTTATACAAATTTGCTAACTAATTAAAACAAAGTCATGCATACTCACCAAACTTCTAGCAGAACAATATCATTTTAAGTGTGTATGTAATATTGTAACTATTATATATAACATAGTGACCAATGTGAATAAATTGTTGTACTATTTCTGTATAAAATTGTGCGACTTCTCCTTCCTTAGAAGCAATTAATTTGAGACAAAGCAATTCAGTAGTGCAATTAATTATTACTTTACTTCCAAATGAATTTAATATTTTCTTGATGTTAAGGGCAGATGGAGTGGCCTTGCCATTCCAAATAGCCAACCCCAACTAATAACTTGCAACCGCTTCATCATTTGAGAGGGCTAGAGATGGCACTATGGAAGTTTTAAAAAAACTTATTTCTTTCTAAAAATTAATATTCTTTTTTTAAAAAAGTTTATATATTTTACTTTTCACCACTTATTTTTTTTTAAAAAAAAATTGTAACACTCTCTTCTATTATTATTATTATTATTTTTAATTCTCTATAGTTCTCTCCCACCAAGTCTTCTAGTTCTGTCTACAAAGAGAGGTTGGTTGAACAAAGTTAATGTGATTAGGAGTGATAAAAGGGAGCAAGCTGACAATAAGTAAGCATAAAACATTGGCAAAGATAATTGATCTGTATTTTACCCTTGTTAAATCAATCTTTAGTCTTAACTTTTGCTAATTCCTTGTGAGAAATTCATCCTTTGCTGGAAGCCTCAGAGGTCACTACCACCCGTTTCTTGGTAAGAAGAAATACCCTAATTCTTATGAGTGTATTTGGATTGCAACCTTTTAAAAAAATTATTTAAATTGAATAAAAATTAAAAATATAAAATGAAAAAAGTATGATATTTTATGAGTAGATATTAGTTTGGGAGAAATATAAATTATTAAATTAAAATTTTTTATTTGAATTGAGATTTTCCTATTAGATTAAAAACTCTCCAAGTACACCCAAAAGCATTGCTTGTGCAAATCTCCAAAACTACAATAATCTCTAGTCTAAATCCCTAGAACCAAAACTTAATCCAATCACTGATTTTGAACTCTCCTTGAAAGAAATGCTAAAAATGAAAAATGTTGAGGTATGAATAAGAGATTAGAAAAGTTAAGAAAATAATTTAGTTTATTGGTTTGTTGAACTTTGAGAATCCCGTGATATGGGATTATTTTAAAAAAAGAATATAGAAACTGGAGTAAATCTCTTCATTTTCTCTATAAAAAGTATTAGAATAGAATTTATTTTTGTATTATACTTTTTCAATTCTTCAAGAAAGTCTTCATATTTTGGAAGATTGTTGAGTGACGGAATAGTGAATACAAGAAGTAAAGCTCCACAAAGTATTGTTATTTTTGGTCATCAACTAATTAGTATTTCTTAATCTTACATTCTCATTTTTTAGCTTTATTAATTGTTTATTTGTTTTAATTATTTGTTTAATTTTTAAGTTAATTTGTTATTTATGTTTTTCAATTCTCTTATTTCATTATTTGTTAATACTTTATTTATTTTTTTGAACTTTTATTTGAATTTTGATTGTTTATTTTTTTTTGAAATAATAGATTCAAATCAATATCATTATTTTTCTTCATCACAATCATATGCACATTTTGATTTTAATATAGATCTAGCCTTGAATTTAATAAATAATGAAATAGGTAATGAAGATGAAGGCCCTAGTAAGCCTAGGCCTAGTGTTAGTGTTTCACAATCACAACCAACTTCAACTATTAATCTTAACGAATCTAAAATAGGTGAGGATGATGTTGAAACATCGAATGTTATAGCTAAAGCAAAAACATCTATGGTTTAGAATCTTTTTGAAAAGGATAATGATAATGAAAGGGTAACATGTAAAACTTGTAGGGTGGTATATGCACATAAGAATGGAGGAGGGACGAGAACATTAGTTAGACATATGAAAAATGTCACATAATGATTGGTTAGAAAATCTACTTAAACAACAACAAATACGTACTACAAGAGGTCAAATTATTGGTAATTTTTAATATGGTCATAGAAAAAAATAGAAATGGATTTGCTAAAATGATTGTTCAAACTAAATTACCTTTTAATTTTGTAGAAAATCCATATTATGAACAATATATGCAAAATAATTGTCAACC
Source organism: Voacanga thouarsii (assembly GCA_026120185.1). Taxonomy (NCBI): domain Eukaryota; kingdom Viridiplantae; phylum Streptophyta; class Magnoliopsida; order Gentianales; family Apocynaceae; genus Voacanga; species Voacanga thouarsii. The sequence goes on along the minus strand of JANUWF010002795.1, from coordinate 30,379 downwards.
AGCATGGAAAATGATTCCTAGAACAACGTTACAAAATGATATAATAAAGATATATAAAGAAATGAAAGAGTATCTAATTGCTATATTTGATTATTGTAATTGGAAATTTCCTCTTACTTGTGATGGTTGGACTGCAATTACTAATGAGTCTTATTTGTGCATTACATGTCATTGGATAAATCATGATTGGTTAGTACAAGAAAGAACTATTTGTTTTAAATTATTTGAATATCCTCATGTAGGTAGTAGTATAGCTAGAATGCTTACTCAAACATGTTGTGAATATAGGATTTTAAATAAAATTATTTCTATTTCTTTAGATAATGCTTCATATAATGATTCCGCCATAGTAATTTTGAAAAATACTATGAATCCTATGTTACATGGTATTTTATTTCATACTAGGTGTGCTTGTCATATATTTAATTTGTGTGTTAAGGAAGGATATAAATATATTGATGATATTGTTAATATAATTAGAAATATTGTTTTATTTATTAAAACCTTCCCAACTAAGTAACAAAATTTTAAGGTATTATGCTGAGAATAAGGTGTATCTTTTAAAACATTTAGATTAGATTGTAAAATTAGATGAAACTCAACTTTAGATATGTTTGAAAGTGTTATACTTTTTCAAAATTATTGAATTTTGTAATAATAACAATTTTCAACCTCCTCTAACTGAAATTTATTTTGAAAATTGTACTGCACTTTCAACATTTTTATTTACTTTTAAAGAAGCCATTGAACTTTTATCAGGATCTTGTTATCCCATTACTCATCATATTCTTCCAACACTCACTAAGGTAGCACATATTTTTTGTGAGTATATAGATCATCTCCAATATGGTTATTTTATGAGAAGTATGTTTGAAAAATATAAAAAATATTATGAAGATATTCATATTTTATATTGTATGGGATTGTGTATGGATTCTCGAACAAAAATGGCTGGATTTCATAGTATTAATGAATATTTATACGAAACATTAGATTTTGATGAATTTCAAATACTTAGGCAATGTATGATAAAAGATATAAAAAATAAAACGGCTAAAGCTCTATATGACATGTATAATTTGTATGAGTTTGAGTCTTCTTGTTCTGGTTCTCCTAGTTTAAGTTGGCAAGTATTATCATCATCTAACAGTCACTTTCAACCACCATGAAAATCTACCTCTTCAATTTTATTAATATTTAATCCATGGGGTATTATGAAACGTAAAAAAAGATCATCTACCACCTACAACGAGATGTCAATTTACGAGATGCATCCATTGGTAGAAAATGAGGATTAACATTTTGATATTTGTAGTTGGTGGAAGGCTCATGTAAGTTAATATCTCATTTTATCTAAAATGGCACGTGATCGTTTGACACCACCACTCTCCACGGTGCCATCAGAAAGCGTCTTCAGTGAGAGCGCTCGAACAATCAATAAAAGAAGATCTCGATTGGCTCCTCAAACTTTGGAGATGTTAATGTGTTATAGTAGTTGGTTTGCAGCCGAAGATAGGACGACTAATTCGTGAATTATTGATGATAACGCAGATGATGAATGAGGTGAACCAAATAGTTAGTTTAGTATTCTCGTAATTAGGAATTTAGGATACGTAATATTATGTATTTAATTGTAGGATATTTATTCTATTTTTAAATTTTGATCATTGTAATATTTTAAAGAGGTTTAGGCATCAAGTCCTCTTTTTATGTAATATTTATGTTATTAATTAATAGAACAGGTAGGGGTCTAAGCCAAACCCCCCACCACTTCAAGGTGACTTTTTATAATTTTAAAAAATCGTGTTATTTAAGTAATAATAAAAAAATTACAAAATAGTTGAATATCAATATTTTTAATCTAATTAAGTAGGAAAAAAATGAGAATAAGCCCACGGGCCGGTTTGCTTGGCCTCGTACCCGGCCCAGGGACTGACCCGGCCTCTTTTGGGACCAGCCCGCACACCCTGCAAGTCGGTCCTCAGGTGTCAATGCTACTTGCTACTTCTGATTTTGCTACTAATTATTTGGATTGTACGGTTCAATTTGTGGAATTGTCATGGTATTAAATTTATAATCTTGGTTATGACATCTTGTGTGCTTTTAGTGGATGAGAACTTCTTTGGCTTTGTCCAAAAATGGGTTCCTTCTAAAATCACCTATCATAAAATGGTTGCAAAATCGGAACCACCCCCGTAATGGAGGAGCAGACACGAGGTGCGCAACTTCGAAATCGGGCAGCCCTTCTTGGGCAAAAATGTTACTGCTGGTTTGACCTCTTACCTTAATTTCCTGCTAAGTATTTATTATTTATTTTTTTTGTGCACATAAAACAAAGAAACTTTTTGCACATAAGAATCTTGCATCTATTGGTTAGTTTTTCAATTTTAATTTACATATAACTTTATTCTATTTTTAAAAAAAGATTTGAAACTAAATTTTTATGTTTCATTAATTTTAATTTATAATTTTTAATTCTAAATAATTTTACATCTCAATTATTTGACTTAAATTTTTGTTATTTTTATTTTTTATTTTCAAAGATTCACAATAAATTTTTTATTTCTAAATTAATTTAAATTTTTATTTATCTTCAATTTATTAAATATAGATTTAAAAATCTGTTGGAATGTATGCCCTATAGACTAGGTTTTTGATGTAATTATCAAATTTATTAATAAAAGATTTTATTCTCAAAATTGTTTATAAATTTTACATTACTTTTGTGTACGATTTCATTTGGTAAAGACTCATTGCGTTTAAGTAAGTGATCCATGTGAATGGTAGTCTTTCACAGTAAGGTATGAACCACGAGTTACTTAACACATAAATGTTTGTTCTTAATCAATTGGTGAGAATGAGAATCTCATCATATTTAGATTATTGTGTTATAAATTCTAAATGGAGAATGACTTACCTTTAGCTAGTAGATAGTCCACTAATTTCATAACATGAGCGTATTTCGAATACGTAGAATATGACCTGTAATAGTAGTTTCTAAAAGTACTATTTAAAAGAAGTCCAGACTATTACTGCTACAGTGTAGACTAATACTATACTGCCTCAGTATGAGTTGGCGGTCGAAGCTGGAAGCATGTATTTTAATATGTTGTAGTTGAGGTTCTTTCGTAGAGTTAATATACTTGTATTTTGGATATATGTGACTAGTTAGTTAAGATAGACTCGTACAAGATAACTTTTGCGCTATATCGCTCCTTATGACTGTTCGAATGATCTAAATATCTAGGGCTCTGGGGAACATGACTTGGATGTTTATTTTAGGGTAACTCCCTTGGAAAGAGAAAACATTCCAGAAGTCGTGGATTATTGGACTAGAGGTCTAAGGATGGTAGATGTCATTTAGAGAGGTGTTAGTACACTATTCCTCTCTAAATGTACGGCGATGCGTAGAGGGGTATTTTAGTCATTACACCTGTAGGTCGGAGACTTTGCTAACGCAGTATTGTCATTGGAGTCAATATTTCTTTATGGTGATATTAGGAAATATTTAAAAATATAAAATACAACTATTTATATAGTAGGGGTATTTTAGTCATTTTAGTAGCTAAGACGATGTGTCTTTTGGTCTTCAGAATAGTCTTTAAGTCATGACAGATTTGGGTTAAGGAATTAGTCTTGATAATTATAGGTTTTATTTTATTTTATTTTATTTAAGTAGTTTAATTTATTATTGGATTAGAATAAAATAAAAGACCCAATGGAGAGTATATATTTTTTCTAGTGTTGGAATATTTGCCATTTAGACTAATTTTCTAATGTAATTATCGAATTTATTAATAAAAGAATTTATTTTCCAATTTTATTTGTGAATTTACATTTTATTTGTATACGATTTTCATTTGGAAAGAACCCATTATGTTTAAGTAAGTGATCCATGTGAATGATTGTCTTTCACAGTAATGTGTGGATCATGGGTTACTTAACACATAAATATTTGTTCTTAACTGATTGATGAGAATGAGAATCTCATCATATTCAGGTTATTGTGTTATGAATTCCAAATTGGGAATGCCTTATTTTTAGAGTGAGTAGTCCACTCACTTCATAACATGAGTGTATTTCGAATATGTAGAACAAGACATGTAATAGTGATTTCTAAAAGTACTATTTAGAAGAAACCCATACTATTACTGCTATAGTATGGACTAATACTCTACCACTTGAGTATGAGTTGATAGTCTGACGAAGCTAGAAACATATACTTTGATATGCTGTAGTTGAGGTTCTTTTATAGAGGCGATATACTTGTATATTGGATATATGTGACTAATTAGTTAAGACAGACTTGTATAAGATAGTTTCTGCACTATATCGCCCTTTGTGACTGTTCAAATGATCTAATTTTCCAAGGCCCTGAGGAACATGACTTGGATATATACTTTAGGGTAACTCCTTTGGAAATTAGAAATATTTCAGGAGTTATGGATCATTGGACTAGATGTCCAGGATGGTAGATATCTATTAGAGAGATATTAGTACACTCCTTATCTCTAAATGTACGGCGCTATGTACAGGGGTATTTTAGTCATTACACCTGTAGGTCGAAGATTTTGCTAACGCAATATTATCATTTGGATCAATATTTTCTTATGGTGATATTAGAAAATACTTAAAATGCAAAACATAACTATTTATATGATAGGGGTATTTTGGTCATTTTAGTAGTTAAGGCGATGTATCTTTTGGTTCCTAAAATAGCCCTTAAGTCCTGACAAATTTGAGTTAAGGAATTAGTCTGATAATTATGGGTTTTATTTTATTTTATTTAAATAGTCTAATTTATTATTAGACTAGAATAAAATAAAAGGCCCGAGAAAGAGTATATATTTTATCTAACTTAGTTGGTTAATTAATTATTCAGGGTCCAAAGCCCAAATTGAATAATTAGAAAATTAATATAGATATAAACTAGATAAAAAGTCTGATATTTTATATTGGTCTATTTAGGCTTGCTAATTATTTATTGAGCTGTTTAATGAAGGTTATAAAATAAATATTTGAGATTTATTATTTATAGGTGTTCAAGCCCAAAAGTAAATAATTTTATCTGGCCTAATGAATAAGACCAAGGGTAAAATAAAATTTAAAAAAAATTAATTATTAAATTAATTAATTAAATTAAATAAAAAAACAACACGGGATGGATCCTGTGTTGTTTTGGATGAAAGATAACAAAAAGCATAGACTTTTTGTTTAACTCTCTCTCTCTCTCTCTCTCTCTCTCTCTCTCTCTCTCTCGGTGGATTGATGAAAAGAAATAAAAGGAAATCAAGACCAAGAAGGAGAGTGAGCTAAGCCTGTGAGTTTTCACAAAGGCAAACTAAGAAGCATTCAGTGGGAAAACTATAGCAAACCTAATTCTTTAATCTTTCATCAGTAGTGGAAAGGGTACTATTTTGGAAGCTCAAAAGTTTCGCGTGAATGAGATGATTCGACGTTTATAAGGACTTGATCCAATAGCTTCAAGCATCCTTGTACAGATATCTTTTTTAGTGCTAATAAGGTCATTCAAACAAAGAGGTAAAATTTTCGTTTTGTAAGCATGCTTTCAGTTTGATGATTTTTGCTATTTTCTTCATTTATCTAGTTTAATTGGTTAGTTAATTACTTAGGGCCCAAGGCCCAGATTGAATAATTAGAAAATTAACCTAGGTATAAACTAGATAAAAAGGCCTGATATTTTATATTGATCTATTTGGGTTTGTTAATTATTTATTGAGCTATTTTGTGAAGCCTAAAAAATAAATAATTGAGGCTTATTATTTATGGGTGTTCAAATTTAAGAGTAAATAATTTTATCTGGCCCAATGAATGAGACCAAGGGTAAAATAAAAAAATAAAAAAAACATAGGATGTATCTCGTATTGTTTGGCGTGAAAGGATAACAAAAGAGGAAAGGTTTTTTGTTTTCATGCTCTTAGTCTCTCTCTGGAAATTTTTTTTCAAAGTAGAAAAGAACCAAGATCATTCTGGTATCTAAGATTTTTTGCTTTCACTGTCGGTTGTCAAGGAGTGGATATATTTCGAAAGCTCAAAAGCTTCGCGTGAATGAGACAAAACTGGCATTTACAAGGACGTGATCTAAAACTAAGCATACCAAGAACAACCAGGAGTGCTCCAGAAATCATTGGAACAAGTGTTTCAAAACCTAAACAATAAAATGCAAAGGTATTGTTTCGTTGCATCCGCTACTACGTTTTGCATGATTTTGTGATTCATCTTGCCGTATTACACCTTCAAAATCATATATTTGAAATGATATTCTTTATTTCTATTTTAATTTAAAATTTTTAAGTTCATTTTTTCAATCTAAATGTAACTATTAAAATTATGAATATCGTTTCCATATAAAACTTAGAAATAATTTTATAATTCATTCAAATTTAATTCTAAATTTTAGAGTTTAATTATTTATTTTGAATATTAATATTTAATCGTTTATCATATTATTTATCATAGTATCATTTTCATATTTATTTATTTATATTTATTTATTCATTTTGAAAAATATTCACGCTCAAACCACATGAAAATGTTTGCTACAAAAATCCAATACTACTAAGATTTTGAATTGAATTTTGTTTTGTTTAATTTCAAGTGATATCATCAATTAATTATTTGAGTCCTTGGATTGATATTCAAAATGGAAAAAAGGTGAGAAAACAAATTTCAATTAATTAAAATTAAAATTAAATGAAACATAAAAAATTATTTTCAAATCTTATTTTAAAAATAGAATAAAGTTAAATAAAAGAAAATGCATAGTGCATTGGGAGAAAAAAATGCAAATTAAAATTGGAAAACTAACCAATGGATGCAAGATTCTTACGCGCAAAAAGTTTTTTTGTTTTTGTTTTTATGTGCACAAAAAAATATAAAATAAATACTTAGTATGAAATTAAGGCAAGAGGTCAAACCAACAGTAACGTTTTTAGCCAAGAAGGGATGCCCGATTTCGAAGTTCCTTGCATCTATTGGGATCGAGGTGCCAGTGCTGCTGGACGGGAGGAACCCCCATTACGGGGGTTGTTCCCATTTTGCACCCATTTATGATGGGTGATTTTAAAAAGAACTCATTTTTGGAAAAAAAAACTGTACTTCTTTTTTTTTTTTTTTGATGCAAATGTATTAATATTGATAAAAAAGTATTTACATGGTTTAACTAGTTTACAGTTAAGGAGACTACAAACTAGTGGTTCTCAATATAGTCCTCAAAACTAGTCATAACATTAGGGTACAAAGTAAAAATAACAGTGTATACATGTGTTTTAATCTTCTTTGCAATATCCAACGGTTGGCAGACCGCACCTTCAAAAATGGCCTTGTTACGAGTATTCCAGATGTAGTAAAATGTGGCCACCAAAGCAGTAGCCTTAGCCTTAGTAAACCACGAAGTACCACGGTTGGCATGCTTATACCACCTAAGACAAGCTTTGGCCGAATTCAAAGCATGTGGTAAACTCAGCCACCTTTTCACTTCCGTCCAAATAGTAGCAGAAATTGAGCATTTGAAAAATAGATGATTAGTCGTTTCCAGATGTGTCTTACACAATGGACACAACAAGTCATCAAGCCTGAACATAAGTGCATCCTTGGTCTTAAGCCTTTCCTTAGCACACAACCAAAGTATGAATGAGTGTTTGGGCATTAGGCCCTGCTTCCATATAGTATTGGCCCAATATGCAGTCTGTGCAGTTGATCGCAGATAGTTAAAAGCAAGAGAAGTGAAAGAAGTAGTACACATGGCCTAAGAATGAAGAAGATCAGCCGCACAGTGAGTATCCCGTTCCCGTTCCAGGATCATATCTCAATTGCTAACAGTCTATGAAAGAAGGGGGAATGTTCCCTGTGATGTTCGATCTCCCATACAGATCTGCCCTTCAAATAATAATGGTCCACCCATTTGACCCACAAGGATTGTTTCTCCGCTTGTATGTCCCAAATGATTCTAGACAGTAGCGCTCCATTCCAAGTGTGTAAGTTCCGCAATCCAAGTCTGCCCTCAGTCTTTGGAAGACAAATATTCTTCCAGGCAACCAAAGAATTCTGTGAGTCCCACAAGAAGTCCCTAGCCATCCTATCCAACTGACAAATAACAGTAGATGGCATAGGTAGAATGGACAACAAGAAACACTCAACCCCTTGGAGAACAGATTAGATCAGTTGGAGGTGCCCAGTATAAGAGAGAGAACGAGCAGACCATCGACCAATGTATGAGCCAATACGATCAAGCAATGGTTTGTAGCAAGTAAGCCGAATTTTACCATTCATGATTGGCAGGCCAAGGTAGCGAAACGGAAGTTCCCCAATAGGTATGCCCGTAATTGCCAGAATATTCTCCTAATCAATCATATGGATCTAGATAAATATTGGACTTATCCTTATTGATTTCAAGACCCGAGCATCTCTTAAATTCTTCTAAGCAGCCAAGGAGAATGCGGATAAAAGAACAATCACCCCTAGCAAACGACACAAGGTCATCCGCAAAAATAAGGTGAGCAATCCTTAAGCCCTTACACTTGGGATGATAGTTGAATAAAGTCCCAAGTGTGTGCATTTCGACAACATGTGAGAAATATTCTAAACAAATGAAACCGTGCACAGTCCCATTGATAGCAACAGAGAACGAAGTAGTGGTCACACACTGCTCAATCCAGTTCACAAAAAGATGAGGGAACCTAAGCTCAGTAAGTAAATCCAGTAAGAAATCCTAGTTAACTGAGTCCTAAGCCTTCCTTAGGTCCACCTTAATTGTACATCGAGGAGAAACTCTTGTTCTACTATACATACGCATAAGTTCCTGAACCAGCAAGATATTATCAGCCATGAGTCTGTTTTGTATGAATGCTAACTGTGATATGTCCACAAGATGAGGGACAACCAGTTTAAGTCTGTCAGCTAGAATTTTAGAAATAATCTTATAGACCACGTTACAACAAGAAATTGGTCGATAGTCACCCACCCTCTCAGCATGATCAGTTTTCGGAACTAGGGTAATAATAGAATGGTTCATCTGCTTTAGAATTCTGCCAGAAGTGAAGAATTCTGTAACAGCATCACATAGACTTTGCCCAACCGTACTCCAAGCTTTCTTGAAAAATAAGGCAGAGTATCCATCAGGGCCGGGAGCTTTGCAATCACCAATGTCTCACAGGGCTAATCTGATATCCTGGATAGTAATGTCCCCAACCAAGTCCACCTTTAGGTCATGAGATACCATTAGACCAGCCCTAGCAAAGTCCATATTGATTCCCTGGCAGTCCACCTTAGTCCCAAGAAGTTTCCGGTAATATTCCACAAATTCATCAACGAGAGCTTTTGGACTATCTGTCATTCTACCATCCTCCTTGAGAATCAAAGTGATGGAGTTCCTCTTTTTATTTCGTTTGACAATGTTGAAGAAGTAACGTGTATTCTTGTCAGCATGAGCTACATACCTTCCTTTAGCAAGTTGCTGGTAGAACTTCATTTCTGCCTCCGCAATACGCCATGCTGATCGTTTACACTCCTTGAAGTGTGCAACAAGATTTTGATCCACAGGGTTGGCAAGTAATAGCTGTTGGGCATTGAGTACAGCCTGGTTCGCTTGTTCAACACGATTAGATAGGTGAGAGAATTCCAGTTTGTTTAGTCTCCGCAAGTCACGCTTAAGCATTTTCAAACGACGACAGAGGGTGAACTGGTGAAAACCCAAGTATGGCCGATCCCAAACCCCTTTTACAATATTATGGAATGATTCATGGTTAGCCCAAAGATTAAGGAACCTGAACGGACGTACAAATCCTTCACTGTTGTCAACCACTGACCAAATAGCAGGACTATGATCGGATATACACCCAATGGGGAAAAACTCCACTGATGCTTGGGTAGAGCACTGAAATCATGCATCATTACCCATACCTCTATCAAGTTTGGACCACACCCTAGAATTTGTCCAAGTAAACCGCGGCCCGACATAGGGGAGATCCTCCAAGCTAGTGTCAACATATAATGACACAAAGTCCCTAATTTCATATGTTGAAGGTAATGAACCGTCAAGTTTATCATCCACATGTAAATAAGAATTAAAATCACCCATAAGGATCCATGCCTCCGACAGCGATGAAGATAAGTATTGAATAACCTCCCATAAATTCCTTTGTGCCACAACAGAATTGTAAGCATAGACAAAAGTGAAGAAAAATTTAGCATTAGAAATCTTACATGTGATACGCACAGAATAGCCTGAGGCGTGCAGTGGATTAAGTGGACATCCACCCTTGCACCATTCCACAAGATGACTACTCTACCACCATCTGATTCCACTAAGTTATGAATAGCCGACCAATTAGAAAATTTGGTTTGTAGAATATTGTCCAGCCCAACAACAGTCAGCTTTGTTCCGATAACGTCTACACGATGTTTAGAAATAAAATTCTGAACCCCGTGTTGTTTGAGGGTCATGTTAAACCCTCGAATATTCTAGCATGCTACTCTCATTGAGGACTAATTAGTACCCGTTGGGCACCAATCAAGTCAACACTCTGTTGTGCATATTTCTTCCATACCGAACAAATAAATTTTGTTGTCTGAACGGTTACCTTACCGGCATTCCCCATGGCCTTTGGAATATCATCAACACAGCCTTCAATCCTAGTAGGAGAGAAAGAATTTTTATTTTCAAAATGTACATTCAACTGTGATTTTGATTGCCAATGTGGGTGTCCCCTACGTCTTACCCTGGACCAACCTCTTCTATCCCTAATCTGGTTTCTTTGTCCAACTGATGAGGATGGTGCATCATGTGCAGCAACCCCACTTTGTCCTTGTATATCCTTGGTGGCAGTCTTGCCCATTCCTTGCTCGTTGCACACGGGCACAGGCAGTGTGCTGTGCATGTTATCCTGATCTAAACAATTGGCAGATTGTTTCCCTTTATCATTGCGTATAGTTCTTATCACACCAGTCGAAGGTGATCTCAGCTGTTTGTTCTGTCCAACCGGTGCAGACAAAGGCCTTGTCTGTTTGTTTGTCCTTTCCTTTTGCCATATGTTATTTTCATCAGTCTTGGGAGCCGCCATCTGTTCATTTCTTTTCATTTTTTCCCCCATACATGCCTCCGTGACATGCCCAAATTTACAACAAAAACTATAGTAGGACGGTTCAAACTCAAATCTCACTGCCTATTGCTTGATCTTACCCGATGGCAATCAAATTGACACCACTTTCACTAGGGGCTTAGACATATCCACTTCAACTAGAACTCTAGCATATGACAGACAATCAAATATGCAATAAGCATATCGGTCATAATTGGGATGCTAATAGCAGAAGCAATTTTACTTAAAGCCTTTATGTTCCAGCAACCCAGAGGCAAGGCCGGAAACGTGACCCATATGGGCATTATGCTCACTTCATCGAGGGAGAAATCGAATTCAGACGGCATCATTTTGAGCATAAGTGAACGTCCAAACATAGCATAAGGTCCCCCACGAAGAACCTGTTGCCTATCAGCATCCGATCTGAAGCGAAAAATTAGCCACCCAGAAGCATGAGTGTGCACCTTAGATTGAACACCCCAATGCTTAGTGAGGTCCATGACTGCTTTCATGCCAAGAAACCTGCCCGTAAACATCCCAACAAGGCAGAAACCTAGCTTGCCCTCAGCATCCACAAAGTCCATTGCATCAATGTCAATGAGATTATCCGAGCTGGGAATATGGCTTAGTCTCATTTCATTCTGCTGCTCACGGTTCCCTTTCATAATATTAGCCCAAGTACGAGTTGATTGATTCGTGTCCAAAAGTTTGGGAGGGGACAGTGGTTTCGATTGTGAGTTTGTGTTGTCCCCCACAAAGGGTTCAGGAGAGACAGAAGTCTTAGGAACTTCAGGATGATTCAGGCTCCCTACCTGGATAGACACTGGGCAAGAGGGTAGGGACGTTTCTGGGGCCTGGTGTTGGTTCACTATGACTGGAGGGATAGATAACAGAGGGGAGGTAAGGATTGTGGAGTTCGCTTCGAAAGGCTGGGAGAGAGTTGGGGGGTTCACATTGGGTAGCTCCATGGACTTATTTGGAGAGACTGCCCTGGGTAATGTAGCAGATACAGTCCCCTATTTGTAACCTTGTTTTTGTTGTCTGGTTTGGACCATTAGGTCCAGGCCCTCAGATCAAGATAAGGACGGATATAGCTAAACAGATAGAAGGAAGAGGACTGACACCTAGAGATAGGATAATGTTTTCCCGGGTTTGGTACACTAACTAATTGACAGTCATGGAAAGAGGGTGCAAACTGAAGAATTATAGGTCAAGAGAGAGGCGGGTTAGGTAAGTTTGAAATCATATATGTTCCTAGGAAGAATACCGCATCTAAGAAACCAGCAGGAAGGGACTGACAAATTGGTTTTAACATGAGAATAGTGGTTTATGAAGATCAATTAAACTCGTTTGATGGTATATCGGATGACCAGGGAGAAAGGCTAAACCGAAGGACAATAGTTGTACCTAGACTTAAGGATATGCACACACATCCCATCACATTCAGCCAACAAGCTACTATACAACTGATTATCATATAATAGCACAACATACTAGGATATCATCGGCAAGGGTACCATAAATTTATAGACAGAAGAGTAAAGGAGGATAACAAGAGAGAAATGTAGGAGAACAGCAGCACCAACCCAACCACGATCATACAGGACTCATTTTGCATATGCCACTATCATAACCAACTAACAAATGTACCACCAATACAGCAAACTGTCCAGAGTTCACAGTTGGGTAGGCAAGAGAAATAGCATTCCAGAACACAAACGCATACAATATAGCCACACAGTGAACAAAAACCACATAAGTAGAAATAGAGGATAACTAACCAACAGGGAAGTCGTTTACATGCACTGCAGCTTGAAGATCAGCCATGGATATCAAGAACGAAAAGTGAACTCAAGGGAGTTGAGAGTATCTCTCTCTACACTTTTCTGTTTAACTTGATAAGCAATAATATTTTTGCATTTTCTTGTAATGTCCTTAACTCTAAGCTATACTTCTTTTATGCATTGATATTGTGTGCCAAAAATGCAAGAAGAGAACTACAAGGGTCGCATTTACTAAGGGCAACCTTCTACATTTTTTTTGTCATTTCTTAAATTTTTTACTGTGTGGAGAAAATTTAATAAATCAAGAAGGTTGGGTTTTTAAATAAGATGTTGTTTTGAGAGGTTGCATTTACAAAATAAAAAGTTTTGAAATTAGGTATTTCTCCCGACTTATGCACGTTTCCCTTAGAACTACTTCATTTTTAAAATTTCTTTTAAGAAAATCGTAGATAGAATTTCTGATTTAGCTTTTACTTAAAGAAATAGCATAAGGAAAGTATGTTGACAACAAATTCTTATTGAAATAAAATATTTGTCATGGATAAATACACTTTTATTTTTAATTACTAAGAGATAAAAAGAATTTTAACATAAAATTTAATGTTATTTTTCTAGTGTTAGTTAAGGATATTAAATGATGCGAAAGTAATATTAAAGTATCAAAATTAAAATAACCTTTTAAAATATTATATAAAATCCCAATTTTCTAGCCTAATCAAGGGGTATATTAGTCTAATAAAGTTTTTCAGGATTAGATTTTTTTAATATCAGAATGCTGTTGGTTTTTAGATCTCAATGAAAAAATGAGGAGTGTCAAAAAATATATATATTCTCCTGAAAATTTCAAATTATTATGCATATTTGTTGTCTCTAATAGTTATTTAAAAAAAAAATAAAAGGTCTACTGGACTAACCATCAGATTGGTTATAGGATAATTGATAATTTATAATTAGCTCCCTTGAGGTTATTTGTATGATTAAAAAATTTTGAATAAAAATATATTGGAGGCAAAAATTTTTTATAATTATTTTTGGATTCAAATGGATCCCCTTTCCTGGCTTCCCCGTTGGGCCGGGATCGGGAATTATTTTGTCCTTGATGGATCAGGGGCGAGAATCTCCGTCTTTTTCCGTAGTGGGGACAAGCCGAAGATGGGAATACGGAGACATATACGAGACGGAACCGAAATTTCAAGTCCCCGGCCTAATTGCCATCCCTATTGAACAGGAAGAAGTTAATTGCAGAACAAATATGAATCCAAGATTTCCTTGAAAACTGCAGAAATTTAATATTCAGTTGAAGGCTTTCTGGGCGGAAGCGATGGAGATGAATATCAATTCTAGAATACGACAAAGAATGGCTACTGGGCTTTCGAGGTCAGGGTTTTCACTTCAATTCTTCAGGCATTGCCAGTTCTTGTTTATGTTTAATTTGTTCTTTAATGGATTGAAGCACTCAGAGAATAGAACTTGCCAAAAATTCCAGTTGTTGTGCTATGTTTTCTTGCCAAACTCCCATTTCTCATGCTCTAACTGGCAAGAAAGAAAGAATGTTGATTTTGGTTTTCATCTGGGAACCCTCCAATTTTTACTTGCAAATGTATGCAACAGACAGAGCCAGAGCCCAGTGGTGAGAGGAAAAGGAAAATTCAAAGAAAGGTGAAAAAATGGAGATTCTTGAAGTAGTTATTCTAATCCTCCAAGACACGGCTGTGTGTATGTGAAAGAAAGGCCAATATGCTGTGGAATCAAATCAAATGCATTTTTGCTATTTGAAGCAAGGAAGTTGATTCATCTGCGCTTTATTCGATTTGACAGGTATAAATGATTGCAAGAAGAACACAGTGTTTGGGTGCTTGTACAGCTGTAAATAGGCTATTTTCCCTCTCCAATTTTTCCGAACACTTGACTGTTACCCATCATGGCTGAGAGTAAAAGGCCACCACTGCTATCTAAAACTGAAAAAACCATGTTCATGGCTACTGAAGACAATGCTCTGATAAAGCAGATTACGGCAACCCATAACCCTGATGGCCGTGAATTTGATGTTCAACCAATTCTCCATATTGTCGAGGACATTCTGAACAGTGCTACCATGTCTCTCCCAGATGTATGCATTAAATAGATTCCTGTAGTTGTGCAGATGTTTTCAGAATTAATATTTTAACTTCAGTTTCAGTGAGATTGCTTCTATTCTTTTCTCTAAAGTCTTCAATCAAGTTCTTCGTACTACTCTTAATTATACTCTAGGTTAAGGTTAGAGATGCCCTGGAAGACAAAGCCGGAGTTGGGGATACATCCGTGCTTGAGCTACTGTCACATATTATCAATCGACTTTCTTGTGAGGTATTTTCTAAACTTGCTAGTTGTAATTATGTTAATGCTAAAAACACTGCTTTAAAAGTTCGAACAAACAATGGCAGGCTGAATAGCTACACACTTGCCTGGAGAATGTAACCTGATATCATTTTGATATTTAATTGGAATTGTTGATATTATTTGTGTTTCTATCAGTTATCATACAAGTGTATGGGTGGTGCGGATGGACATTCGACATCAGTTTCTTTACTGAACATGCTATCAAGTTATTTATGGGATGCAAAACTGGTGTTAACTCTGGCAGCTTTTGCTTTAAACTATGGAGAGTTTTGGCTGCTTGCCCAAATTTACTCAACCAATAGACTTGGCAGTAGAATGGCCATCCTTAAGCAATTACCCATCGTCACAGAGCACTTTGCTGAACTGAAACCCCGGTTTGAGGCACTTAACAGTCTTATCCAGTCCATTTTGGACTTAAGCAAATGTGTTGTTTGTTTCAGAGAGCTCCCATCTAATTACATTTCACAGGATAACCAAGTATTTGCTGCCGCTGTTGCTGCTATCCCACTGGCTATTTACTGGATCTTCAGATCTCTAATAGCTTGTGCAACTAGCATTACTTACCTGAGTGGTATGGGACATGAGTAAGTTCAGTCAATCCTGTTGAATCTGCTTTTTTTTCCCCTTTCTATTTTAAGCCGTTACATCTTTTGCTTTCTATTTTTAGCTGAACAAACTGACAATGCTAGGTATACAATTTCCACCTCTGAAGTATGGGAACTTTCCTCCTTGACTCACAAGACCAAAACTATGAATGAGCACCTTCAGAAACAACTAGCTGCTTGCCAGCAATTCATAGGTTTGTATCCAAATTTTCATTTTACATGGACCTTTTCCAAAGCATTCATGTTTTGTACTATTTTAGATGGAGTTTAGAGGAATCATTTTCTTTATTTTATATTTTGCAGCGGAAAAGAAACATATTGAAGCTTATGAGGCTTTGGTTCATACATTTGAGGCTGTTCATATTGACAACTTGAAAATACTCAGTTCACTAATTAATCCCCATGCTGCTGATATACAACCACTTTTTGATGGGAGCTCACGGAAAAGGGTAGAGACATATCTCTTTGCAATTCCTGTTTAATATTTCCATCAATATATATTTTCAGTAATGGATGTGAGTAGAAATTATATTTGGCTACCCTGTGTAATGCCTCTTCTCTCAAAATTGTCCATTCCATGAAGCATTTTTTGGCTATAATTCCCATATACATGCCTCCATTACCTCAAACATTTATAGTTGTACAAATATTTGATACTCTCTCAATTTCAACACAATTGACTTACTTATTATTTTAGACTATCCAAAAAGAATTGACACATTCCTAATTAAAAAAAAAGTTTTTAATATATTATATAGTATAAAATAATCAATATTACTGTCATATATTACTTTTATATATTTAGATTTAACATAACGTATTGTGAAACCCCAATATTTTCTACCTTTATCATACTATATTATTATAATATTATAATTTTTACTTTTGCATAAAATCTAATGCCAAATCAATTATTGTCAATTTGGTTGAAATGAAAGGAGTACTACAAATTTTCTGGACTCTCCTGAGCAAATAAATACAAGTCTTTATGCCATTGATTCTATATCTCTGTCCTTTCCTTCCTACAGGTCATTGTAGCAATTTGTTTGTTTTTGCCCCTTGCAAAATGCTTTCAAATAAAAAAAGTTTTGACATATTTTCTTAAATAATTCATGACTGAACAAATGTCATTTGTTGCTTTCCTTTTTCCTTTTTGTTGAACCTGTTATTTAAAATGAGAGGGACAACTAATCTGGATTAATCAAATGAATTTGAATACTTCAGGGAGCAAGTTGTTCTAGTTTGGTTCAATGCTTCACTTCACCCCTTGTATTGTCTCTTGGAGAAATCCATTATGGCAGATTCAGAGTGTCATGGGCTTTCCAAATGGTCTTAACATTTCCCCCTTCTCCCTCAGTTTGCCTCAATTAAATTAACATTGGCTTCTGGTACATGATCCATATCAAATTATTCTTATGTGTAAGATGTTAATCAGTATATATTGTGAAAATGCTTGCATCAGATCCTGCATCTATTATTATCAAGCACTACTGTTTATTTACTTATTTTTTTTGAGGAAACCCAATAATGCATTGTTACTAGTAGAAAATTTGCTCATAACATTTTAATCATATAATTTCTGAAGTCATATTATGAAATCTAATTTGATTATTTTTCTAGGTTGAAAGATAACTATATTTGGGAACTGTTATTATGGATTTATTGGTGAATGTTCTGTGTTACTCTCTAGTTACCTTAATGCACAATGCACTAGGTGGCTCTTGACGTACTGAGGAGGAAGACAGTTCTATTGCTGATATCAGGGCTTGACATCTCTTTTGATGAACTAGCTATTCTTCAGCAGCTTTATAGTGAGTCTAAAATGCACCCAAGCCGGCCGGAGGGTCAGTACGAGGTGGTTTGGGTCCCAGTTGTGGAACACTCTTCCTCATGGACAGATACTACACAGCGGCAATTTGAGAACTTACAAGCTACAATGCCATGGTACTCTGTTTACCATCCAAATTTGATTGATCGAGCAGTTATTAGGTTCATCAAGGAGAATTTGCACTTTAAGAGGAAAGCTATTCTTGTGGTTTTGGACCAACAAGGAAAAATGGTAAGTCCTAATGCCCTCCATATGATGTGGATATGGGGAAGCATTGCCTTTCCATTTACAAGCGTAAGAGAGGAAGCTCTATGGAAGGAAGAAACTTGGCATCTTGAGTTATTGGTTGATGACATTGACCCAACAATACTGGAGTGGGTAAGTTCAACTTCATCGAAAAAAAAATGGGTTGCCTTGGCACTAAATTGTTTCCTGCATTTTCTATGATTTATGTGTGCCTGTATATTTATGGACTGACTTCATTACCCATTGTGTACCCCCCTCCCCCCGGTCATCCTGTGCCATGAGTACCAATTTTCTGCAGCTGCTTACACAGTCTCTTAGCCATTTAGATGCAACTTTAGATTATAAAGTTGTGGAGTTAACTAGCAGAAGAAAATGAATGTGCTGGAATAGGCTTACCAGTCTCATGGTGGACATCAGAAGATATTGATACTTGGATTGAAGTGTTTTTGAATCCAGTAATTTATTAATTATAAAATATCTTCTTTTGAAGCAGATAAGAGAGGGAAGGTACATTATTCTCTATGGATCTGACGACATTGAATGGATTCGTAAGTTCACCAGTGTAGCCCGTCAGGTTGCATCCGATGCTGGTGTTCCATTAGAGATGCTTTATGTGGGAAAAAGCACCAAAAAGGAACAAATACGGAGAGTATTAAGAGTAATTTCGTCTGAGAATATTAGCTCACCTTTGGCAGGATTATACCCTGAGCTGGTTCTTTTGGACTCGGCTGGTGAGCATGCTTTTCTCCAAGATTGAACTACGAAGTGATGATGAAAAGGACCCAACACTGCAAGAAATAAAGAAGCTACTCAGTTATGACAAAACTGGACCATGGGTTTTGTTAAGTAGAGGTACGAATGTGATTTTGACTGGTTACGGAACCACTGCTTTAGCTGTCTTGCAGGAATATGCTATATGGGAGGATGATGTGCACGCAAGAGGCTTTGATTTGGCATTTAAGGATCATTACGAGATGCTTCACGAAGTAGACCATCCCTGTTGTCGATTCGAGTTTGAAACCACAGTTGGAAGAACCCCAGAAAGTATGAAATGCCCCGAGTGCAGAAGGAGTATGGAGAAGTTTGTTACCTTTTCATGCTGCCATGATTAGATTCTTAAGCATTGGTTGATAACAAGCTATTTGACATAAAGTGAATATTTATAAGCATTTGTTTTATAGCAGCCATGAGGGCATGTCCCTAGTGTTCATAGGGAATGATAATAATGTTTGTGTTCTGCAAGATACATAATACTGTTCTTTTTTTTTAGTAGAAGAAACTCTTGACTGAGTGTTGCTCGAAGTTTCAATAAATTGTTTCTTTTCTCCAAGAAATTTCCAATTCTCATTAAGGGAGCATTGTTTTGATTTCTTTTCACCAATTGTTGAAATAATGCAGAATGTTAAAAAATCACCTGGAAAAGTAATAGATGTTTCACATATTTGTCAATTCTTCCACCTTTATAAAACTCCTATTTCGATATATATGGCCTTTTTTTTAGACTGTTAAGTTCAAAAAATAAAATTAAAAAAAGAACTGTGACATGTATGAATGGTAAGGAAAGCTTGGGATATTCATTGGTATGGAAAGTTTGAAATATCCATTTTGACATAATAAATGTAATTATGAAGTAGTTGCTTGTAAGCATTGCCCGATTCATTTGTTATCCTATATGGGATTGGGATATCACAAGAAACAAACTACACGAAGCTAAGGTTTTCGATTTTTCCCTCATCCAAAAGAGTATGAAATGCCCAGAGCTGCAAACGGAGGAAGGAGAAGTATATAACCACCTCAGTGCTGCCTTGAGAAAATTGCTGGATCCTTTGATGGGTAGCAGTCTATCACGTGACACCATTTGAGCAAGTAATCCTACTTCTGTAGCTGAGATGCTGAACAACGGATACAAGTCAAACCAAGCACGTTAGAAGCATGTTTAGGGCACTTGAGCTGTGCTAGTTTTGATTGGAGAAGGGCGATGGGATTTACTTGGCTGTTCACTAGTTTCACAGGAACCAGAGAGGTTTTGGGGACTTCCAGAGATTACAACGTAAATGACCAAATTACCATTATCATTTTCCATTTTCCCTCAGTATAACAATCTTTGGACGAAGGCAGAATGAAATTCTCAAGTCATCATAGATTTGTTTCACTTCTGCAGTTTCCCAATTCTCATTAGCTGGAAGCTTGATAGTATACACAAAAAGGCAATGGCACGAAGATTACAAATCTATGATAATTACATTACTAAATAAGTCGGCCAGATGCCTTCAAGATGAATTCTCCACAAGATGAAATATTTTGGCATAATTTATTCCCTACAAACTACTCGAAAGCTTAAAGAATTCTGATTAATAAGGCACTTAAGCCAACCAATGACAATTGTAAAAGGCTGAATATCTGATTAACTTTCTAGACGGGTTTTCTACCGGACTTGAGTTTCTGCACCTGAACTGAAACAAATGCGCGAACATGATACTGCAATTTTGCTGGACATCTGCTTACAAGAATTACTTTGGTCATTTATGGAACTCTGCATGATTCTTCCATCCACCACCAACCAAGCAATTCTACAGCACATCAGCTAACGTAAATAATCAGCAATTCACATAGAACAAGAACGTTCTTGCACATTGTAAAAGCCCGGCCCAACTAGTGGGTGGGCAATGTTAGGTTATTCTAGTTACCTAATTGATGTAGTCAATTGAGGCTTGTATAAATTTGTGGGGACTATTTTTAAATTGTGGATTA
Organism: Voacanga thouarsii; assembly: GCA_026120185.1. Classification (NCBI taxonomy): domain Eukaryota; kingdom Viridiplantae; phylum Streptophyta; class Magnoliopsida; order Gentianales; family Apocynaceae; genus Voacanga; species Voacanga thouarsii. The sequence goes on along the minus strand of JANUWF010002795.1, from coordinate 9,687 downwards.
AAGTGGAGGGTTTAGTAATAAATTTTAATATCTTATACTCTCCAACAATGTTAGTTACTCACTCTCGTGTTTAAAACCTCAGGAGGCGGAGACATAAGTTCCAGAGAAGAACAGAAAGGGGAGAGACAATTAGGATTATCATCGCAGGGTACTATTGAAGGTAATTAATCATCTCTCCTCTTATTCGCCCTTGTAGTAGCCCAATTAATTGATTATCGAGTAGTTATCGAGGTTTTATATAAGCTTAAGATTGGTGATACCCTCGTAATTGATTGGGGTTTTGCTATTGCTATTGTATTAGGAACTGACGGTGAAAAAGGCCTAGGAAGCGAATATTGGAGTTAAGGCGTTGTTTGATTGTTTGGATTGGTTCTAGGTAAGTGAGAATGATCCTTCCTCTATGTTTTCTAAAACAGAAAAAAAAAAAATTATGTTTCGCTTTTGCAAGCCGTCGTCTACGATTTCTGTGTTAGGTAAAAATATTATTGTTGTTGTGATTGTTGTTGTGCCTTCAAAAAAAAAAAAAAAAAAAATTGTTTCTACACATTCCATCTGCACCATACGTTTTGGGGGGGGGAGGACAAATTTTGGTGTTTTCCATTAAAAAAAAAGGGTTCAGCAAGCATTTTTGGAAATAATTCTTTTCAAAAGTTTCTTCAAAAAAAAAAAAAATTTATTTAAACTTGTGAAGCAAATTATTTTAGAGTTTTGTCATTGGCTTTAGCTTATTATAAAATAATAATAATAATATAGAGTTTGGACTAACCTTAGATTTGCTAGTTGAATGTATGGATGAACTTTGGCTTTAGTATTGGAATAAATTGTTCATTAGTTATTGGGACAAGTTGGTGTACTGGCTGTGGGAGGAACATGTTCCACTTGAATGAATGAACCCACTGGCATGGGCAAAAAGCCAACTAAATGATTGTAAAAATGGCCCCCTAGCAGGATTAAATGTTAGGATTGAATTCGGTGATGACCCATTAGCTGTACATTTACTTATGTCCCAATGTACTAGTGAAATTAAATGTGCATTGTAAGTACATGTTACTTTGATACTATTGCTCTAGAGTCTTCTTGTGTCTTTGATCGTTTGTTTCCTCCTTCTATCTTTAAACCATTTGACCATTGTATTGGGTTCACTATTGTTAAATTATCTTGTTTACAAGCGAAACTTGAATGTTTTGTTTTCAAACTTGGTAAGGGAAAGTTTTCATATGTTTTGAAAAGGGCATGTTATTAAACTCCGGACTCAAATACCAGAGGATGGGGAATTCTTACTTACTGAGTTTTTGTACTCACTCTTTTAACTCAACATTTTCAGATGCTAATGATGAGTTCGAGTTTGATGAGGACGACGGATGGGAGTAAGATGGGATGGCTAGTGCAAGGATCCTAATGGACATTCTACTTTAGATAGTCACTTTTGCAATTTGAAGTTTTTTTTTCTTAAGTTAAATACGTTGAGATGAACTCTTGTATTTGGGTTAGACTATTACCGTTACTAGTTTCAATTCTAACTTGTGGATTATTGTTATTGGAGTTTTGAGTTTTGCAATATTGGGTAGTAGGATCATAATTATTTTTTTTAGTGATTTAGTCTATGCAATGTTAAGGCTTCGCATTCTTTGAGGAAAACCTTAGAGGATGTGGCCGTGTTGTGTCTCGGGGACGGGTTTGACCCGGATTCGGGGCGTGACATTTAGTGGTATCAGAGTCCCCAGGTTTATGATTATTTGGATAGAAACTAAGACATGAATTTTAACTTGGAAATGAGTGTGGGACACGAGAGAGAGTTTAAAAAGGAAGTGGTATATAGATTTTTGTATTATTATTATTAGTATTGCTATTACTATTATTATTAGTAACATTAATATTATTATTATTATTATTATTATTTTAATATACCTTAGCATTTATTCTAAGCATTCATTTATTTATTTACTTTACTTCGGCTGGATAGATGGCTCGTAATAGAAGAGTGGGGACTATTAGTGGTGTAGAGGAATCTTCTGAACGTGACGACATGAATGTGCCTTTGGCTCATCTGAACCAAGAAAGGCGTGTACCTAGGCAAAGTGAGGACACATCATATGGGAGGAATCCTTCACCACCTCCACCCCTAGTATCAGGATCTACATCGCAGGCTGCGACCTTTGCTATGCCTCCGGAGATGACTGCAATGTTTAATGTGATGGCGCAAGTCATGCAGGGTCAACATCAGATTCAGCAAGCTCAGGAAAATCGCAATCAACGGGCAGCTTCAGGTACCAAGGTCCATTATGAGCATTTGAAGAAAGCTAATATACCTACTTTTGATGGAGGATCAGACCCCGAGAAAGCTGAGAAGTGGCTTAAGGAGATGGAGCGCAATTTCGAAGTTTTGGAGGTACCCATGGATATCAGAGGCAGGATAGTTATTCCATTCTTGGTAGGAGATGCACAAAAATGGTGGGAAGGGGCTTCTCCCGCATATGTAGCAGGTAACCAATCCTTAGCATGGGAGACATTCAAGAAAGCATTTTTAGATCATTATTTTCCAGACTCTCTACGTTTGGAGAAGCAGAAGCAATTCTTCAACTTGAAGCAAACGGACTCTATGTCAGTGGTAGAGTATGCCAACAGGTTTAACTCATTGGGTCAGTATGTACTTGAGCTAATGGCGAATGGTAATTTGAAGCTACTTCGGTTTGAGGAGGGACTTTTGGGTCGAATCCGGGCAGATTGTCTTCGGTTCCCTCACGGGACTATGAGGACTCCTATAGAAGATGTATTCGTATTGAAGCTGACATCCGCAGAGGTGACGCAGAAAGAGGGGTGAAGAGGTCTAGACCAATTGGCAATTATGGAGCGAGTTCCAAGTTAGCTACTGGAGGGTTCCAACCAGCAAAGAAACGAGCACCATTTCCAGCAAGGAAGCAAAGCCAGACTGGAGCTACTTTTCAAAGGAAACCATGTGAGACTTGTGGAAGGATTCATCCTGGTGAATGCAGGTTTAAGACTGGGGCATGTTTTGGTTGTGGAAAACTTGGTCATAAGGTAGCAGATTGTCCTAACCTAAGGCAACCGGGGGTTAAGCCTTCTGAGCAGCAATCATAGCAGCAACAGCAGTCGACGCATTCACAGCAGAAGAAGACTAATGCCAGAGTGTTTGCCTTAACCCAGCAAGAGGCAGACGAGTTAGACGATGTTGTTGCAGGTACAGTTTCCATTAATGCCTTTCCAGCTTATGCTTTGTTTGATTGTGGAGCCACCCATTCATTTGTATCCCTAAAATTTGCTAAAATTCTTGGTATACTACCTAAGCATCTTGTTGACACCTATCGAGTTGCTACACCTGGAGGAAAAATTTTAACTTCTAACTCGGTATTTCAAGATTGTCGAGTGGGCATTGGGGAGCATGTGCTTGGTGTCGACCTTATTCAGATTAATATGTCAGATTTCGATGTCATCTTGGGAATGGATTGGTTATCTCAGAATCATGCCTTGGTCGATTGTCGAGGTAAAAAGGTGAAGTTTAGAATACCTGGAAAAGAGGAGTTTCAGTTTCAAGGGACGCCTAAGAATGAGAGGAAGCAACCTATACCAATTATGTCAGCCATGAAAGCTTGGAGAAGTTTGCAAAAGGGATGTACGGGGTATCTGGCTTATGTGGTTGATACGGGGAAAGATAGTCCGAAGTTGGAAGATATTCCAATAGTCTGTGAGTTCCCAGATGTTTTTCCTGAAAAGTTACCTGGATTACCCCCTGAGCACGAGATTGAATTTGAAATCAATCTCATTCCTGGAGCAGAGCCAATTTCCAAAGCACCTTATCGGATGGCACCGACTGAGCTTAGGGAGTTAAAAACGCAGCTGCAAGAGCTACTTGATATGAAATTTATCCGACCTAGTGTATCGCCTTGGGGAGCACCTGTCTTATTTGTGAAGAAGAAAGATAGGAGTTTACGCTTGTGTATTGATTACAGGGAGTTAAATAAGATCACAGTGAAGAATAAGTATCCGTTACCCTGAATTGATGATCTTTTTGATCAGTTAAAAGGGGCTTGAGTCTTCTAAAAAATTGACCTTTGATCTGGATATCATCAACTAAGGATTAAGGAAGGGGATATTTCTAAAAGTGCGTTCAGGACTCGATATGGGCACTACGAATTTTTGGTAATGCCTTTTGGATTGACCAATGCACCAGTTGCATTCATGGATTTGATGAATAGGGTTTTTCGGCAGCAATTAGACAAGCATGTGGTAGTATTCATTGATGACATTCTCGTCTATTCTTCATCTAAAGAACAACATGTTGAGCATTTAAAGGTTGTGTTGCAAATCCTTCAAGAAAGGAAGCTTTATGCCAAGTTCTCTAAGTGCGAGTTTTGGCTGCAAAGTGTTGCTTTTCTTGGTCATGTGATTTTGGGGGATGGTATATCTGTGGATCTGAAGAAAATAGAGGCAATTGTGGATTGGCCTAGACCTAGTAATGTCACTGAGGTGCGTAGTTTTCTTGGTCTAGTAGGATATTATAGGAAGTTCGTAGAAGGCTTTTTTGCTATTGCAATGCCTATGACTCGGTTAACTTAAAAAAAGCTAGGTTTGAGTGGAACCCGGCTTGCGATGACAACTTTTGTCAACTGAAGCAAAAGTTGGTTTTAGCACCAGTTTTGGCTTTACCTATGGAGTCTGGAGGATTTGTGATCTATAGTGATGCCTCTAAGAATGGTTTGGGTTGTGTGCTAATGCAGAACGATCGAGTAATTGCCTATGTTTCTCGGCAGTTAAAACCGTATGAGAAAAATTATCCCACCCATGATTTAGAGTTGGCGGTAGTAGTCTTTGCCTTAAAAATATGGAGGCACTATTTATACGGAGAGCAGTGTGAGTTTTTTACCGATCATAAAAGTTTAAAGTATCTCTTTACTTAGAAAGAGCTAAATATGAGGCAGCGGAGGTGGCTAGAATTATTAAAAGATTATGACTTGAAGATTAGTTACCATCCTGGAAAAGCGAATAAGGTAGTTGACGCGCTGAGTAGAAAGTCATCGGGATCATTAGCTGCAATGTTGACTCAACAAAACCAGTTAGTAACAGAATTTGAGAAATTGAGGATTGAAATAGTGGACTCTGCAGATGGATTTTTGGCAGCATTCTTGGCACAACCAACCTTGATTGAGCGAGTCAAGGTTGCTCAGAAGAGGGATGTGGAAGTGAATAAGATAAGAAATCAAATGCATGATGGATTAGATTTTCAACAACAAGATGATGGTAGTTTGTGGTTTCGTGGTAGGTTATGCATACTGGGTGATGCACAGCTGAGGTAGGATGTGATGAGAGAGGCTCATAATTCCAAGTTTTCAATACATTCTGGAGGAACGAAAATGTATCGAGACTTGAAAATGAACTTTTGGTGGAATGGAATGAAGAAGGATATTGCAGAATTCGTGTCTCGTTGTTTGGTGTGTCAACAGGTGAAGGCTGAGCATCAGCGTCCTGGTGGGTTGCTAAAACCATTAGAGATACCCGTATAGAAGTGGGAGCATGTGACCATGGATTTTGTTGTAGGATTGCCCAGGACAAGGACTGGTAAAGATACTATATGGGTAATAGTGGATAGATTAACTAAGTCTGCCCACTTTCTTCCGATGAAGGCCACTGCGACTATGGAGGAATTGGTACGGTTGTATATTGATAATATTGTTAGATTGCATGGTGTTCCAGTGTCTATAGTGTCGGACCGGGACACGAGATTTGTTTCGCGCTTCTGGCAAAGTCTTAATGAGGAGTTTGGTACTAAGTTGTCTCTGAGTACTGCATTTCATCCGCAGACTGATGGACAGAGCAAAATGTTGATCCAGATTTTTGAAGATCTGCTTCGAGCTTGTGTCATGGATTTTAAGGGTAGTTGGATTGACTATATGGCTTTGGTGGAGTTCTCGTACAACAATAGTTACCAGTCTAGCATTGGCATGGCTCTTTTTGAAGCATTGTATGGGAGGAGGTGTCGCTCACCAATCTGTTGGGATGAGGTAGGCGAAAGGAGTATTACTGGTCCAGAGTTGGTGCAGATTGCAAAGGAGAAGGTTACATTAATTCGAAAGCATTTAAAAATAGCTCAAGATCGACAAAAAAGTTGGGCAGATACTAAGAGAAGACCATTAGAGTTTCAGCCAGGTGAAAAAGTGTACCTACATGTATCACCTACGAAAGGTGTTATGAGATTTGGAGAGAGTGCAAAGTTGAGTCTGAGATACGTAGGGCCATTTGAGATTTTAGAGAAAGTAGGAGATCTGGCCTATCGACTAGCTTTACCACCTGTACTGTCTAGAGTGCACAATGTCTTCCACGTATCGCAGTTGAGGTGTTATGTTTTAGATCCGAACCATGTACTTGAGGTAGAGCCATTGCATGTTCGAGAAAACTTAAGTTATGAAGAGGTCCCTATGGGAATTGTTGACCGAAAGGAACAAGTATTAAGGAGGAGGACCATACCTTATGTGAAAGTGCAATGGTCTAACCATTTAATGAGAGAAGCCATGTGGGAGTTGGAGGAGAGCATGCGTAATAAATATCCGTATTTGTTTGAGAAAAAAGGTACGCCAAGTTTCGGGGCCGAAACTTTTTGTAAGGAGGGTGGAATGTAAAAGCCCGGCCTAACTAGTGGGTGGGCAATGTTAGGTTATTCTAGTTACCTAATTGATGTAGTCAATTGAGGCTTGTATAAATTTGTGGGGACCATTTTTAAATTGTGGATTAAAGTGGAGGGTTTAGTTGCAAATTTTAATATCTTATACTCTCCAACAACGTTAGTTACTCACTCTCAGCGTTTGAAACCTCAGGAGGCGGAGATATAAGTTCCAGAGAAGAACAGAAAGGGGAGAGACAATTAGGGTTATCACCGTAGGGTACTATTGAAGGTAATTAATCATCTCTCCTCTTATTCGCGCTTGTAGTAGCCCAATTAATTGATTATCGAGTAGTTATTGAGGTTTTATATAGGCTTAAGATTGGTGATACCCTCGGAATTGATTGGGGTTTTGCTATTGTATTAGGAACTGACGGTGAAAAAGGCCTAGGAAGCGAATATTGGAGTTAAGGTGTTGTTTGATTGTTTGGATTGGTTTCGGGTAAGTGAGAATGATCCTTCCTCTATGTTTTCTAAAATAGAAAAAAAAAATAAATAAATTGTGTTTCGCTTTTGCTAGCCATTGTGTACGATTTCTGTGTTAGGTAAAAATTTTATTATTGCTGTGATTGTTGTTGTGCCTTAAAAAAAAAAATGTTTCTGCATATTCCATCTGCACCGTACATTTTAGGGGGGGGGGTGGTCAAATTTTGGTGTTTTCCATTAAAAAAAAGGGGGGGGGGGGGGGTTCAGCAAGCATTTTTGGAAATAATTCTTTTAAAAAGTTTCTTCAAAAAAAATTTTTTATTTAAACTTGTGAAGCAAATTATTTTAGAGTTTTGTCATTGGCTTTAGCTTATTATAAAATAATAATAATAATAATAATAATAATATAGAGTTTGGACTAACCTTAGATTTGCCAGTTGAATGTATGGATGAACTTTGGCTTTAGTATTGGAATAAATTGTTCATTAGTTATTGGGACAAGTTGGTGTACTGGCTGTGAGTAGGAACATGTTCCACTTGAATGAATGAATCCACTGGCATGGGCAAAAAGCCAACTAAATGATTGTAAAAATGGCCCCCCTAGCAGGATTAAATGTTAGGACTGAATTCAGTGATGACCCATTAGCTAGGACTGTTCAAATGGTTAACGGTTCGATTTTCAGTTTTTTAAATCGGTTTTATTCGGTTTTTAATTTCTTTGCTGTCTAACCGAACCGAACCGGTTATTGTGCAAAACCGGGACAACCGAACTGAACAGATTTCGGTTCGGTTCGATTCAGTTCGGTCTATAACCGAAAATTAAAATCCTAGCCCATTAAAAAAAAGCCCAACAGACATCACTAACATCCAAGTCCAATATAAAGTCCAAAATATTAAAAATGGCCCAATACATATTATTCAATCCAACCATTATAACTAATGAGTCCAATACAATTACATTTACATTACATAGGCATAAGAAAAATATTACACAACATCACATGATTCACATCAGCCCCTAACCCTCCAATTTTCCTCAATTGATCATATTGCTCGAGGAGCTAAAGAACAAGTTGAAGCCAAAAGAAAGTCTGAAGAATCATGTCTCGAAAGAAAGAGCAAAGAAACTCGGATCACTGGAAAAGACTCGATCATTGCTATCGCTTCTAAATGTTTCTTCTATTTTATCAGAGGCAATGGTGTATATGAAGCACAATAGTTCTGCAAAAAATTGTTTCCAATTGTGGCAAATATTCAAACCTTTACGCATGCATCTGCCCTTTGAAGGCATCTTGAAGTGTAAAATTCATGGCTAAGACTCCAATTCCAAACAAACAAGACAAGCCTTAAATCAGTACATATGTTCTAGTGGTCAATGGAATAGATGCATGCCATTTTATGACTTCATTTAATGGATTTTATTTACATTTGTGATTTGTTTTCAAGAAAAAAACATGAACTACAGAGAGGGGTTGATTGATTTGTCACTTGTCAATAAGATCAGAGTGATCACCAAGTCATGAAATCAATGGTTATCTACTGTAGTCCTTTTTGCTTCATACTTACACTGCTAACACATACATACCAGCCCTTGGCCCCTTTCAGTATCAGGCAAATTGCATACTAGTGATTCAACCAAATACAACCATTACAATAACAGGTGATGCACCAAATGTCTTTGATAAATCTGAGCTATTATATTTGCCAACAAGGGAACATACCTGCTTTTTCTCAACCCTGCAGAAGACAAGTACACAAGACAGCTTTTATCTCTATAGAAAATTGATGCTACAATAAATGATCTGATAAGGTAGGCCTCCAAGAATTACATTCTGAAAAAACAACAGGAAAACAATCTTTAAGGAAATATTAACCATGAAACAGTAATCTCTGCCTGGACTTAAAGTGCTCAGCATTTAAAGATTCAAGATTTAGCTTTCTAATTGAACTAACGATAGAACTCTAGGGCTCAAAATTCCAATCATAGTAAAATGTGGGCTTCCATGATTGAACTTCTCGAACCAAACATCATGAAATTCTCTCAATATTATCAGCAAGGCTTTTATGTTTGATGTGGGCTTTCAATATTGATCCCCACAAACAACAGTCACATGCAAGAAATGGAAAACAACAACTACCATAAACACCTTGACAAAATATGATGAAACCCCCTATCCAAGAACTACCATCAACCAATGACCCCACAAACATTCATATATTTCTTAATGACTCCAAACATCCAAACATGACCAAACATCCAAACATACTAAAAGAAGACTGCAAATATGAGTGACCAAACATACAAACATGATCTAAACATGACTAAACATCCAAACATATTTCTCAATGACTCCAAACATCCAAACATCCACATATTTCTCAATGACCCCATAAACATCCACATATTTCTCAATGACTCCAAACATCCAAACATCCACATATTTCTCAATAACTCCACAAACATCTAAACATCATCCAATATCTTCATCCAAACATTTAGAAATGAGATTATTCATCCAAACATCATTCATTATCATTATCCAAACATTTAGAAATGAGATTATTCATCCAAACATCATCCATTATCT
>JANUWF010002794.1:0-145760 GCA_026120185.1 Voacanga thouarsii | reverse complement strand
TTGAAAAATATCCTTAAGACATTCCTTTACAAGTTCCAATTCATGGAGTACTAATTCTGTTGTCCATTTTGTTCAGTCTTGAACACAAAGTTCCAGTAGTAAAATCCCGTTACTGATTTAGCACCTTTTACTATTTTCACCATAACTTTTGGTCCGTAAATCCGATTAACCTCAAACTTATTCTAAAATGTCTCATTGATCCTTAGCTACAAAGATATATGCCTTCTTTGTTCAAATCCAGAAACGTTACAGATTTACTGAACATAAAACCTCCCAGAATTTTCTACACACAAGGACAGCTTTCACACAACTTCACCAAACTAGTTTCCATAATTCACACATAAACTTCTCACAATATGTACACCAAAATGATCTCCATGCTTTTTATAATAACTTTACTTCAAGTAAGGTAGATCTTTACCTTTTCTTTACTGCGTTTAGTGGCTGAACAATGTTGAAAATGGTGACTTTGGGAGTTAATAACATTTAACTCATGACTAGTTAGCCTAAAACAATTAATGGGAATTGTTCTTATCATGTTAGAGATTGTTTTGATTATGGTAGAAGCCATTTTCATGGTGAGAATCCATAATTAAATGTTGTTAAAGTTAGGTGTTTAGGCATTTGGGAACTTATATTAGACATGAGTCCCATATAGGAAAAATTGAGGAGTGTGGAAGCCTTTATATACTAAAAGGCTTTTCTATAGACTTAATAGAAAAACCCAAGGTATGGAGGATGCCACACGCGCGTGCCGCCCGCTCAGCCCGGCTTGAGCTTGGGCCATGTTTTCACAGTCCTCTATTTTTATTTGGCCTAATTAACTCTAACTTGAAAGGGAAAAATGAAACATAAAATTTGGTAAGGAATTAGGGTCTCCTAATTCGAATTGGATTTTAATTTTTCCTAAGGCGAGATTAAAAGAAAGGAACAGAGCTGCCATTAGGGTTTTTTTATGCTCTGTTTTCGCGTCTTGTGTCCTTCAGAGAAAAAATCGCCTCTTCCATTCTCTCCCCGCGATCCATAATTTTTGGCTTATCGGGACCGGTGAACTGAGCGAATTTTCGAGGTGATCACAGTTGGTGTGCATCGACAGTGATCTGAGACCGTCTTATCCTACAAGGAGAGTCGCTATACCCATTGCACCGGAGTGGGGCGAATAACTTCTTGAAGGCAAACCAGTATTGGACTTGTGATTCGCTCAGTAGTACAGTACGTTGGGCGCAGCTTGTCCAAAAGAGTGCTGGCGCCTGGTATATTCTGGTAGAACTGCGAGCAATTCTCTCAGGTATACTATTGACTTGTCTATTGAGTTTGAATTCGGTTTAGTTACGTTACATTTGGACTATGTGGCCTTGCCAGCATTGTTGATATTTGATAATTGCGTTTGTTAGAGCCCTGGTCGGGTATAGGCGGTGCTTGTTCAATTCAGTTGAGTTGCCTGTCTGTGCTTGTAGGTACCCTATTTTCTAACAATCTTCAAGAAGTTATTCTGCAATTATCTGTTTGTGTGCAATGACCAGTTCGTCAGGTACTACATCTGCTGCATATAAGCCTTTGGTTGACTTGAATGGTCTACCGGACAAGTTTGGTCCAGGGCAGAATTTCAAGTGTTGGCAACAACACATAAAAATTTGGTTGACCATGAGGGTCTTATTGTCAGCAGTGCAGGTAGACAGGCCTATACCAACTGAAAGGCATCCTAGAGTAGCTGAGATTGTTGCGTGGGACAAACAGAACAATGTAGGCAGAGGCGTAATCATCGTCGACATTGACAAATGTCTGTCTTTGATGTCTACTATTCTGAGTCATACACAGTAAAGATGCTGTGGGATGAATTGGATTGGAAATATAATACCGAGGATCAAGGTCTAGAAAGGTATTATGTCTCCAAATTCCTGAAGTTTCAGATGGTTGAGGGCAAGTCTGTGACTGAACAGACTCAAGAGTTGCAATTGATTATTCACTGTCTTCATGAATCGGATATGGAACTTCCTGAGAAGTTCCAAGTGATGTCAGTGATAGAGAAATTTCCTAAGTCTTGGGAGGACTTTGGTATGTCCCTCAAACACAAGATGGAGAAGATTTCTCTAAATGATCTGATGAAATCAATATCCATTGAGTAACATAGAAAAAATAGTCATATTGTACATGTGGAGTCTAATGTCCATGTGGTGACTATTGAGAAGAAGAGAAATAATCAGAGGAATGTGGGGGTTAATTCAAATTCTAAAAATATGAACAAGACAAAAGGCAAGGCCAAGAAGAAACCGAAAGCGAACAAACCTTGCTGGAATTGTGGTCAGGTGGGACATTGGGCTAAGGACTGTCCATCTAAAAAGTCCAAAGTCAAACAAGGACCAAATTCTGAAGCTCAAGTCAATGTGGTGGTGGAGAATACTAGTCAAGTGGAAGCTGATTTGAGTACACACCTTGCTGAGGTTTGTACTATTGAGGTTAGGACTGGCATCACTACTTCCAATGATGATGAAAGGTATGTTTTTGTTAACCTAGAAGTCTTTACCATTTATGAGCCACTTGAAGGGCTGGTTGATACTGGAGCAAATGTGCACGTTTGTGCTGATAAATTGCTTTTTGTGTCTTACCAGCCTATTAGAGGAAAAACTGTAAAGATAGGAAACTCGGCTACAGCCAATGTATTGGGGATTGGACACGTGGACTTGAAATTTCCTTCAAGGTGTATTCTTTCTCTTCATAGGGTGCAACATGTTCCAACAATACATAGAAATTTTCTTAGTGGCTCATGTTTAGTTAGAGAGGGTTATGAATTGACTTTCAAATGTAATAAAGTAGTGATTATGCACTATAATTCTTTTGTTGGCAAAGGTTATCTGTCGGTTGGTTTATTTAAATTAAGAGTTGAACCATGTACTTCGATTTGAATAAAACTTCTTCAGTCGAGAATTCTATTTATCCTATGGTGCACATTATTGAATCCACTAATGTTTGGCATAGTAGACTTAGACATTTAAATTTTGATTCTATTAAAAGAATGATGAATTTAGACTTGATCCCTAAACATTCAATTGATAAGAAGAACAAATATCAAGTGTGTGTGGATGCTAAAATAACCAGGAAACCCTATCACTCAATTGAAAGGGATTCAGAAATACTTGATTTAGTTTACACAGACATTTGTGAATTTAATGGCTTGTTGACTAGGGATCATAAAAAATACTTCATTACTTTTATCGACGATTGCAGTAAATATTGCTATGTTTACTTACTTAAACATAAAGATGAAGTATTTGAAAACTTTCTCATATTTAAAAATGAAGCTGAAACTCAAACTGGCAAGAAACTTAAAAGGTTAAGATCTGATAGAAATGGAGATTATGGGTCTAATCCATTTGTTGAATATTGCCAAAGTAATGGCATAATTCATGAGGAGACACCCCCTTATTCTCCCAAGTCTAATAGGATTGCTAAACGGAAAAATAGAACGTTTAAAGATATGATCAACAGTTTATTTTTGAATTCTGGATTACCTAAGTATATGTGGGGTGAGGCTTTGAATACGGCTTGCCATATTCTGAATAGAGTCCCTCACAAACATAAAAAGGTAACTCCATTTGAAATCTGGAAATGTAGAAAACCTAACTTAAAATACTTCCGTGTGTGGGGTTGTCTTGCAAAAGTTCTAATCCCCGAACATAAGAGGAAGAAGTTATGACCAAAGACTCGTTGATGCCATCTTTATTGGTTATGTGGAAACAAGCTATGCCATGAGGTTTTTGGTAATTAAATCTAAAATACTTGGCATAGATTGTAACACTATTATTCAATACCATGATGCTACATTCTTTGAAGATGTGTTTCCCATGAAAACTGGTTTGTCTCAAGATGTTTCTACTTTAGATTCAGCTTTAACATCTAATTCTATTCCTGGTCATTTGGAAAGGATGAATGATGTGAGGGCAAGTCCAAATAGTTTCAATACTCAAATTGAGGAATTAGAAGAACCTAGAAGGAGTAAGAGAGCTAAGGTAGTCAAGAACTTTGGAAGTGAATTTGTCAATTACAATATTGAGGACGAACCTTTAACTTTTCAAGCAGCTATGGCTTTCTTAGAAGCAGGGCATTAGAAAGGAGTCTGTCAAAAGTGAGATGGATTCCATTGTCTCCAATGGGACATGGGAACTGGTAGATCTCCCTCCTGGGTGCACTACAATTGGATGTAAATGGATATTTAAGAAGAAACTTAAACCAGATAGGACCATAGATAAGTATAAAGCCAGATTAGTTGCCAAAGGGTTTAGAAAAAATGAGGGAATAGACTATTTTGATACCTACTCTCATGTTGCTCATTTGACTACAATTCGAGTGCTAATCGCATTGGCTTCTATATATGGTCTCACCATCCACCAAATGGATGTGAAGGCAGCTTTTCTTCATAGTGATCGTGAAGAAAAGATATATATGGATTAGCTCTGAGGGATTTGTAGCCAAAGGAAATGAACGAAAAGTTTGTAAACTTGTAAAATCTCTATATGGTCTAAAACAAGCACCCAAACAATGGCATGAAAAATTTGATTAAACTATTTTATCATTTGGCTTCAACATAAATGAGAATGACAAGTGTGTTTACTGTAAGGTTAAAGGTAATGCATGTATTATTCTATGCCTGTATGTGGATGACATTTTGCTATTTGGGTCCAATGTTGAGATAATTAATGAGACTAAATCATTCTTGAAAAGTAAGCTTGAAATGAAGGATATGGGAGTAGCAAATGTGATTCTTGGCCTAAAGTTTATTCGCTCAACTGAGGGGATAACCATTTCTCAAACTCACTATGTTGAGAGTGTTCTTGAGAAATATGGTTATCAAAATTATAGAATTGCTAAAACTCCAAGTGACCCTTCTGTAGCTTTGTACAAAAATGAAAGTGGAGTTCCTGTGTCTCAATTAAGATATTCTCAAATTATTAGTAGCTTGCAATATCTTGCAAATGTCTCAAGACCAGGTATTTCATTTTCTGTAACTACGCTGGCACGATATACAAGTTGTCCAAATCGGACTCATTGGGAGGCCTTGGATAAAGTACTAAGGTACTTGAAGAGAACAATTTCCCTTGGGCTGCATTATGGAAAGTTCCCTACTGTACTTGAAGGGTATAGTGATGCAAGCTGGATAGCCAAGAACTCTGGTAGTAATGGTTGCACTGGATATGTGTTTACATTAGGTGGCGGTGCAGTTGCCTGGAAGTCTTGTAAACAGACTTTGATAACTCGATCAACTTTTGAGGCGAGTTATGTGCCATGGATACTACTGGAACGGAAGCTGAATGGCTGTATAGACTATTGTCCTCTTTGCTAATGATCAGCAAGTCCGTTACTGCTATATCTGTGCATTGTGATAGTCAAACCACATTTGCAAAGATAAATAGTACTAAGTATAATCAAAAGACTAAGAGACACATCCAAGTTAGATTTAAGTCTATAAGGGAGTTAGTGTCTAAAAGGGTAGTCTCTGTTGACTTTGTTGCATCCAAAGATAACATTGCAGACCCCCTAACTAAGGGACTAGAAACATCCTTATTCCTTAAATCCAGGTTGGGAATGAGACTGATAACCTAGTAATGATTCACCTACAGTGGCAACCCAACTGACCAAGTGGAGATCCCATAAGGCAGTTCAATGTGGTATAAACAAGCTGTTTGAGTGAATTTGGTACCAATTCTGATACCTTTATATCTAGGTCCTTTCCCTGAAAGCCTGTGCTGCGTTTACTGCAATGAGTAAGAGTTTTGACTCTGAATGGGATCAAATCTTTTAGACAGGATGCTAGCAGTACATTCTTGGAAATCGCCAACTATGTGAGTGTTGTTGTGTGGCCGCAACTAAAGGGAATTAAGTTTTCTCTGAATACACTCATGAGACAGGATCAGGACACATGGCCATAACGTGTCAACCCGATAGTCTATTGTTACCAATGAACGCCGTCACATTCAAGGTTCAGATTCAAGGCTTAAGTCCATCTCTTCTTGTGGGGGCATAAGTTGGATAACTTATGTAGTGGTTCAAACCAGAAGGTACTATTATCGAAAGCAGATTATATAAATCCCAGATAGTCTTTAACTATGGATTTGTGGGGGATTGTTGAAAATGGTGACTTTGGGAGTTAATAACATTTCACTCATAATTAGTTAGCCTAAAACAATTAATGGAAATTGTTCTTGTCATGTTAGAGATTGTTTTGATTATGGTAGAGGTAGAAGTCATTTTCATGGTGGAATCCATAATTAAATATTGTTAAAGTTGGGTGTTTAACCATTTGGGAACTCATGTTAGACATGAGTCCCACATGGGAAAAATTGAGGAGTGTAGAAGCCTTTATATACTAAAAGGCTTTTTTATAGACTTAATAGAAAAGTCCACGGTATGGAGGATGCCACATGCGCACGCCGCCCGCCCGGCCCGGCTCGGGCTTGGGCCATGTTTTCACGGACCTCTATTTTTATTTGGCCCAATTAACTCTAACTTGAAAGGGAAAAAAGAAACATAAAATCTAGTAAGGAATTAGGGTCTCCTAATTCGGATTGGATTTTAATTTTTCCTAAGGCGAGATTAAAAGAAGGGAACAAAGCCGCCGTTAGGATTTTTTTTATGCTCTGTTTTCGCATCTTGTTTCCTTCAGAGAAAAAATTGCCTCTTCCATTCTATCCCCACGATCTATCATTTTTGGCTTATCGGGATCGGTGAACTGAGGGGATTTTCGAGGTGATCACAGTTGGTGTACGTCAACAGTGATATGAGACCGTCTTATCCTACAAGGAGAGTCGCTGTACCCATCACACCGGAGTGGGGTGAATAACTTCTTGAAGGCAAACCAAGTATTAGACCGGTGGTTCAATCAACCGATACGAGTACGTTGTGGCGCAGCTTGTCAAGAGGAGTGTCGACGCCTGGTACATTCTGGTAGAACCACGAGCAAGTCTCTCAGGTATAGTACTGACTTGTCTATTGAGTTTGAATTCGGTTTAGTTACGTTACGTTTGAACTATGTGGCCTTGCCGGCATTGTTGATATTTGATAATTACGTTTGTTAGAGCTCCGGTCGGTATAAGTAGTGCTTCTTCAATTCGGTTGAGTTGCCTATCCATGCTCGTAGGTACCCTATTTTCTAACAAATAGTCCAAGCATCTTCTTGTTTTTCTCTCTCTTTCTCTCCTCTCTATTTCCTGTTTCTCTCTCTCATTCTTCTCTATTTCCTTTTCTTTTCTCTCCTCTCTTTTCTCTCTTGTTTGCTCCAAAATTTTGGCTATCTAAAGCCATTTTAGTTGGCCTTTATGGCCTATATATAGAGGAATATGGTCTTCAAGTCAAAGGTGCATTAAATGGCCTTAACATTTGGATGCCCTTGATTGGTCCACTTAGCTACTTAGGTGTTCTTTGGAATATTCAAGAGTTCTATGGAATTCTTTAGAAAGTTCTTGCATGAAGGTTCTTCTAACCATTCATAGAATCAACACTTGGTGAGTTTTCATTGGTCCATATAGTGATGAAGTATAGAAATCCCTAGAATTCTCAAGAATTAATAGATATTTTCTAATCTTGCATGGCCATGCATAATCAACCATGGTTAACTTGCTCAAATCAAGATTAGATTAATTAAGCTTGGTCAAATGAAGTCAAAAGGCAGTCCAACTTGGTCAAGATTGTCATGCTTGTGGGCCATCCTTATTTATTTCTTGTGGGCCCTCTAAATTATCTCAACTCATCACAACCAATCAAATAGAAACACTTGACCTCATTAACCAATCAAATAGAAGCATTTGTATTCATTAACCAATCACTAAATGACACTTATTTTTATCCACCAATCATAAGAAGCCACACGTCCCATTTCCAATCGTAATTTTCTATTTTCTTCAGAAATGACCAAAATCGGGTCTGTAATAGAAAAATATTTTATTTCACTATCCAACTCCAAAAATGCCATTGAATCCATTGGTAACACTTAAATTCTTCAATTCTCTCACTACCTGGTCAAATTCGTGGCCGAAGTTACGAATGCGGTCAAAATGACAAAAATGCCCTCGATACCTCGTGTAGCACAATTCGCACCAAAACGTGTGTCTTATTGCACTAATCAATTCCTCTTTCTAGAGTACCCTAAAATTCTTATTTTGTTGATCTTAATAGCCTTCCAAAAATTTAGGGTACGGGTAGAACAAATCCAATAATTACATCCAGGTCCCAACAAAACTTTATTTCACCAAAGTATTCGTCTCAATACACCGATCAATTTTTATTCTGGCCATTGATATAAATTCTCATCCCATTATAGGTAGTAGCAAATCGAAAGTAAAAAGGTGGGGTGTTATAGGGGGCGAGGTGCATGAACTGTTGCCTTGATCACTCACACACTAAGGTTTAAGATCGGTAGATAGGAACAGTTAAGGATAATGGTGGTTATACTTGGAAGTTGGTGTTAAGATCGCTGAATGACTCATATGGACACTTAGAATATAGGAGATGATTATGTGGGTAGGAGTTAGGGTGGTGGCTTAAGGCTAAGCTTCAAACTAACATAGAAGATAATTAAGGGGTGCGTGAGGTAGATGAGGGGTGCATAAGGTAGATAGGAAATTGGTAGGACGTATATAAGCTTAAGGCAATGTAATAGATCAAATGACTAACACAAAAATCATTTTACGTCTGTTGTGTACTCATTAGTGTCGAAAGTCGCCTGACACAAAAAGGCTCTTTTTTTTGTAGTGGGGAAAGCCTGTTTGAAGCTTTCCTAGTGGAGCAGTATCCAAATTCCTCAAGAATGACCTTGGATTTGCCCAACAAGATACCTTTAAGTTAATAGTAGGTATCCAATACCAATTAAATCGAATGTAATGACTGGATCATTAGGTGATTAACATCTTTTAATCTTAAAGCCTTTAAACTAACGCAATCTTAATCTGGAATTTTAATTCCATAGCTTGAACATTCCCAATGTCAAGTATGGTTAGGTTAGCCCAATAATCTAGTCTCGAAAAAGGGCTCTCATTCTTACTATATTAATGGAATGCATTATGTTTAATATTAATCGAGGAATTTGTGATATTTGTGTCTCATATATTGTATGCATAATATCATGCTATTCATACATTGCAAAAATAATGATGTGGTTTGGTTATGGACTTTTGTATATTAATTTTCTTGAGCCACAATGGAAATTAATTTGGCCAATCCTAAGTGTTCAAGCATGATATAGGAAGAAACTCTTACCATCTGCCTTTTGGTCTTGAACATATTTTCCTTGACTTGTAATAAATTCTATCTTATCTAACCTATTTAATCTAATTGCATAATATTCAAATAAAGAAACCTTGAGTTACATTCGAGATGAGTAAGATGAGAAGGGATATTACACAAGAAAAATAGAGAAGGTAGGACACACAAGTTGTAAAACCCCACCCAAACCTACCCTAGAGTAAGAAGGATGTGATGCATATCATATCATCATGCATAAAATATATCTCTTGAATAATTTAGGTGCCTTGGAATTGTGGTAGGTTATATGATTTATTTTTGCTTGTTGAGTAGAAAGGGTAAAAAGATAATTTTACTTGAGGTCGAAATAGGAATATGGATTGAGGCTTAGATAAGAAGAAGATTTGGTTGAGATAATGAGAAAAAGAGTTGTTGTGATTAAGTGGTTAGAGCTTTGTGATTTAATATCTAAGGTCTTGAGTTCAAATCTCATCATCTAAGTTTTATTCATATTTATCTTAACTAATGTTTGAATTGTCTTCTTTTTTACATTCCTTAAAGTTAGGAATGTTGTCTTAGGGAAGATACAATGGTAATGTCTTAACCATGTGATCTTGTCCTAAAAAGAATTCTTGTCTCTATTATTTTTGCAAGCCTTGTCGTAACCTCTTTAAATTTATACTACTCCTAATTCTTTAATTCATTTTTATATCCATAAAATTCTTGGATAATTCCTTGCTTGGAATTTTGAAATATTCCAACTCTTGTGGGATAGGAGTTTAGCCGAAAATGTGGAGGAAGAATAGGAAGAGGTTTCAATTAAATCGCCATATCTATTCCTTCAAGAACTTCATCTTCTTCTTGTTCATGTTTTGGTTAAAATCCGAAAAATTTTCTAGATTTTCTTCATGGATGGATTTCAAAATTTGCAGCAAGCTTTCTCTACCTAATTCTCGCAAAGAACCAGCCATGTTGTGTGAACACGAAAGCTGAAACATTTTGGAATTTTGGATCCTTACAAACTACACTAGACCAGAATTCTATTTCAACAAACAAGTAATCTTTGAACATGATCATGGAGCCATTCGTTAGTGCTCAAGAGAACCCGAAACTTTCTCCTTTCTTCTTCAAGATGGTAGTTGGAAAACCACCATTAATGGACCTTCAAATGCCCCTAAATTCCAACTGCAAAACCGTTCTAAAGAAGATAAAAAATTCTGCACAAAACCATTTCATATCCTAAGAGTTCTTTAGCTTAGATTCCATATTTTTTTTCTAACTTTGCCTATTCAATGCTAAGGCCGATTTTCTTCATCAAACTACATCATGTTTCGGCCATAATGCAGCCATGGATGGAACCCCTTGGCTTCTCCATTTACCTTGATCATTAGAACTCCATTAACATACCTCAAAATACTCCTATCTTCACTCCATTCAAATTTATTCAAACTTCAAATTAAATTCCACATTTTTATTTCATAGAACACTCACCCAGCTAGATAATAAAACCAAAAATTTATATGCTATTCCACAGCCATTTTTGGCCAGCCCAAAGCTGAAAAAGCTCTCCATTCTATGATTAAATCATAGAATTAGCTCTCCATGACAAGAAACCTTCCAAGAGCAAACACCATTACCCAATCCTATACCTCAAACATCTCCACTTTTGTCTCAATTTGAATTTTGGAAATACTGAAACTCTCTCTCTCTCCATCTTAGATAACCGAAAACCTCCCCTAAGCTAAGCCATTTGGCCATCATTCACACACACACACACACACACACACACACACACACATAAAATCACCCCTCTCTCTCTCTCTCTCTCTTAATTTCTCTGAAAATCACCAAGAACACAAAGAACACGGACTAAGCTTGGTCAAACTTTAATCAGCTCTATTCATCCCAATCACTCCAAGAACCTTCAAACCAACTAGGATTCGGTCCCTACTCACTCCTAGGCTACTATATAACATCAAAAACACCAAATTTGATCTTCCATTAGGATCAAACACACATTTTCGATCAAGAACAAGAAGAACATCGAGAAGGAAACTTTAAACACCTTGGACCTTCTTCATCTCATCATCACCATTTCAATATCATCCTAATCTCTCTCTCTCTCTCTCTCTCTCTCTCTCTCTCTCTCTCTCTCCTCTCTTAGGGCTGACAATCCATTCTTGGACAGATTTCAACCAAAGAATGACTCTCGAGAACTCCAAGACCTCCATTAAGCATGGCGATACCTTAATCTAACGTTCATCAAATCAAGTATTCCACGTGATCTTCACTTTAAATTTTCAAACTCAAGACTCTTAGATGATGGATTTGTTATATTGATAGAATAATGTGGGGTTGAGGATATGTATGTAGGTGAAAGAATGGATTTAATTCATGAGAATTGGAATGAATGTTGGAATTTATGAATTATGCTTTAGGATCACTATATGTTCATTATGATTAAGAGATTTATGGATGTTTTGATATATGGTACTCATTATGCCATCGTTGTTGATTAGGCCTTCATGATATTATTTTTCAATGAATCCATAGATAATATTATGCCTTGTAGAATATCATCCTTGTTGTGATGTATGTTAATTAAAGTCTATTTTTTTTTATAAATCGACATGTTATTTGTTGAATCCATGGGTGGATGAATATGTATAAGGATTTTCTCTGGCAATAAAATTATTGTAAGAACTACCTATATTATTTTTAGAATTATTCTTGATATTATTATTATTGTTAGAATTAATATTATTATTTTATTTTATTTACTAAATTCGAAAAACACTAAGTAGTTTCGAAATCGAAGATTATTTGGAATATTATTATTAGATAAATAAATGGAATATTTTTATTAAATATAAATAATAATATATTGTAATTAATTGATATCAAATGTCTTTTATATGCATATTTTTATTAGTTAGCCTTATCTGAAACTGTCATTTATCTCATAAATACTATTTTATATTAGAATAATTTATTTATTATTATTAAATTTTTTATTAATAGTGCTCATTATTTATTATTAATATTACTTATTATTTATTATTTGTTAATAAATAGGTAATATTATAATTTATTATTTATTATTTATTTATAACACTTATTTATTTTAACATATCAAATTAATTTTATTTTATAAAATACTTTATCAACTAGTGTTAAAGCTTAAGGCCTTATTGTCATAGTTAGATGTTGTTGTAGCTAGTTGATCTAAAAGTCATTTATTTAAGGCTAGTATAATCTGGATGATGGACTTATACCCTATATTTACCCTAGGCAGGGTTAGGTTACCTTGAATTACCTTGGAAGGCTTTTGTACCCAAGAAGAGCAGAAGATCAAGTAAGTTCCTGCATAAAACTATTTGAAGATCGAAGTTACCTTGGCATGTCAAACACAATGTACACGAGAATTTGTACTGCAAATGTAATTATGGACAATTTTCCTTTTCTTTTCAGTAAAAAAAAAAACCATTTAAAGTTGAACAAGCAATTTTATACAAAATGCAAAACTTTTCCTAAAAACTAACTTTAACAAGAATTTTGGAGACCATAATTGCTATTTCAAAGAGAATCATTGTATGATCTTTCTTTTCCCAAGTGAGACAAACACAATGTTGAGTACTTAATAAGGGTAGATTACTAGGACAATTCTTTGAAGGGTTAGGGTAAGTCTCTCCGTAGGTGAGTCCTTCCTGGATAGGATGCCGATCTTGTAGGTCGTACCGGTCCGAGCTAGTAAATTCGATCAAGTGGATTGTGTATTTTTAGAATGGAAAATCGGTAAGTTTGGGTGTAGAGATGGAAAAGTATCTCACTCGGTAGGCCGTGCACCTACCTTATGTCGAGTATACACAAAGTGTGGCATCTTGAATGTTCGTTTGTCATGGTGCACAAAGTGTGGTGCCATGGCTACTTCTTTAGAGTGGTTGCATTTATTGTATACTTGTATGAATTGAAAGGAAAACACCACTCTTCATCTGTGAAATTTATTTGAGGCTTGCCAACACTTTCTTTATGAAAATTTCTTAACTTGCATACATGAACTGTTTTATCCGAAACAGATCAAAGCATACACAGGCTTATCGAGATTTATGTCTCACCACCTTTTATACCATGCTTTCGAGTTGCTCTGCTCTGTGAAGATTAATTATTAGAGATTGCCTTGTTTTGAAGACTTATTTATTTTCCTATGTATTTCATTTGAGAGACTCTAGCATACCTTTATTTATTTTTGAGAATTGTTCATGTATCATTTGAGTTGTAATAAGTTTGATTTGGATTATTTCTTTCCTTTCTTTTGTGAGGCCTAGTTATAAAGACCCATTGTCCCGTGGACGGGACGACATTCTTAGCCCTAATAGGGTACGTAAGTAATAGGGTGTTACAAGTGGTATCAAAGATAAGGTTTAGACACGTACGTAGTGGGGTGTTACATGTGGTATCAAAGATAAGGTTTAGACAGTTATTGATAGTATTTACTTTATTTCATTAAGATTAAACTTTTTTTTTACTAATTTGGGTTGTTTATGCTATAAAGTGGTTAGAATGTATAGAACTGCGTGGAAGGGACAGCAATGGCATCCACCAATCCCTATCTACCCGGAAGACCTACAAGTGCCACAACCTACACCACAACCCGCACCTCGACCGATCATACCTTTGGAAGAAAAACAGTGATGATGAGGTTCGGATTATTAAGCCACCCCTATACCCGTAATAGACTTGATTATCGATAGTGAGGATGAGGACATTGATATAGAGTATGTCCCAAACCTACCTAGTCCTATGATTGATTTAAATGTTGGTAGTGATGATCCGAGGAAGATAGAGTATGAATCTCCACCTAGACCTTCTTTTGTACCCTCCAACTATGTTGAAAGTGGGGAGAGTTCTAGGTAACCTGGGAAGGAACCTATGGACTACAAATTTATGAATGGTGCAGGGATAGACCTTTCTAAAAATACTGGAGGTTGGTTATCTGATGCTGACACCAAGGATTCTAACGAGGATTAGGGGCTAAGTTTTGCCATGCTTAGGAAGTTGTTATTTACTGCTTTCAATAAACTTCTGCGCTAGCAGTTCATTTATGTTTAATGTTTTATTTCAAAATTTTTGTAAATAAGAGTACCTCGGTGTACTCTAATCTTGAAAAAATATAATTAGTTATGCAAAGCTTGCATCTGATTTGCTTTTACTTAAGTCTAAATGTGAATGCATGCTTAATTTAAATATTTTGAACTTTGATGCATACCTCATTATTTGGGGACGACAATTTAGAATAGCACCAAAGTGTTGCGTAGCAGCATTCAACAGAAAGGTTCCTAAAGCAGAACCCGTGGCTCCAGAATATGATGCTACTTAACTTTCATCGCCAAATTAGGGAAATGAGAATGAACCTGAGTAGGAAGCAAGGTTTGAAAAGTCTGCCAGTGTGACCATGGGGAAAGCATTCCATAAAATGACGGAGATATTGCAAACCTTATTCAAACGAAGGAACCTGAAGGGGGAAGATGAAGCTTTAGAGAGATTTCTGAAGTTCCAAGCTTCCATCTTCTTGGGAGAAGTTGAACAAGACCAGAAAGTAGAGTAGTGAGTTGAGTAGATAGAGGACATCTTTGCCACACTCTAATACACTGAGAAGTCGATGGTAAAATTTGTTGCGTTTAGGCTGAGAAGCCCAACTTGGGTATGGTGGTAGCAAGTCCAAGAAGACTGGGAATTAAGGGATCAAGAGTAGACGTGGGCCAACTTTGTGGAGGTATTCAGAGCGGAATATATCCCTCAGTGGATAGTGGAGAAAAGGGAAGACGAGTTCCAGAAGTTGAAGCAAGGGAGCATAACCGTAGCTCAGTATGCTGCTCATTTTATCCAATTGTCAAAGTATTGCAAGAGACTGGTAGATATCGAGCAGAACCGGACTAGGCAATTTGTCGAGGGATTGAGGCAGGAGTTGAGAAGGGCTTTGGCATTTTCTCCACCGATGACTTATTCCAGGGTAGTAGACATAGCGACCCAGATAGAGAATGAGGATCGAAATAGGATGTTACCACAATCGTTCTTGCCACCAAGGCAGCCACCAAGACCCTTTCAAAGGCAGCAAACTAATGAGTGACTTGCTCACTAACAATGGCAGAATCGAGAAAAATAAGCACAAACGGCACCAACTGGTCCTATATAGAGTCTCTTGTTGTGCCACATTATAGGAAGAAGGGCCATATAGAAAAGAACTGTTGGTCTACATTAGCCGAACGAAAATGCTACAATTATAGAGATTCGACGCATTTTCGAAACACTCGCCTAAAACTCCTTCGAATTAAGTAAGGAAACCCGGCCCGGACCACGAGAGTCAATCGAGCCAATATCGTGGAAGCCTCCGGAAGTGGAATTCAGAAGCCACAAGTGAAAGAAAATGTTTTCACTCTTAATCGAGAAGAAGTTGGAGTAGATGTAACAGTGGTGGAAGGTATGCTTACTAACCATGGTCATTCAGTTAAGGCATTGATAGACCCTAGATCTACCTATTCCTATTTAAACGAGAATTGTGCATATCATTTAGGTTGTGGTGAGTATGTCCTTGGGAAAAATAGTGCAAGTGGATCGGTATGTGCAGAATTGTAAGATTGAAGTGGGGAAAGAGAACTTGGAAGGTGACTTTGTAGTCTTATCTATTGATGATTTAAGCCTAATTTTAGGTATGGATTGGCTAGCTAAGCATGGAGCTAAAATAGACTGTAAAAATAAGCATGTCCGGTTCATTAGACCTGAATGTGATGTGCTGGAATTCAATAACAAGCGAGTAAAAGAGTTGAAGTTTTTTATAGCTGGAGCAAAAGATCAGAAGTTGTTGAAGCAAGGATGCTGAGGATATTTTGCTTATGTGATAAACAAGCCAAAGGATCAGTGCACCCTGAAAAATATTGAAGTGGTAAAAGATTTTTCCAATGTATTTCCTGTAGAACTCACTTCTCTCCCTCCCAACCGAGAAGTTGAGCTCACCATAGATCTAATCCTAGGAGCAGAACTTGTATCCTGAACCCCATATCGGATGCCACCAGCAAAGTTGAAGTAACTAAATAAGTAGGTAGATGAATTGGTGAAGCAAGGTTACATAAGACCTAGCACGTCATCTTGAGGAGCTCCAATACTACTTGTGAAGAAGAAGGATAAGACTTTGAGGTTGTGTATCGACTATTGGGGGTTGAATAATTTAACCTTCAAGAATAAATATCCCTTACCTTTAACTGATGAGTTGTTTAACCAGTTGCAAGACTCCAGTTGTTATTCCAAACTGAATTTGAGGTAGGGATATTATCAAGTGCGGATAAAGGAGAAGGATATTCCCAACACGGCCTTCAATACTATGTATGGTCACTATGAATTCGTAGTGATGCCTTTTGGTGTGACTAATGCACTGGTAGTGTTTATGGATTTGATACATCGTGTTTTCCAACCCTACCTGGATAAGTTTGTAGTGGTATTCATCAACGATATACTTATATACTTCAAGAGTTAAGAGGATTATGTAGAGCATCTAAAGCTGGTATTGGAAAAGCTAAGAGAGCACAAGCTTTATGCCAAGTTTAGTAAGTGCGAATTTTAGTTGGACAACGTGTCGTTCTTTAGCCATGTGGCAACAAAGGATGGAATCAAGGTGGACCCAGTAAAAGTTCAAGTAGTTTCGGACTGGAAGCAACTGGAGAACATCACTGAGATTAGAAGCTTCTTGGGATTGGCCAGCTATTATAGGTGGTTTATTAAAGGGTTCTCAACCCTAGCATCACCTATGACCCGATTGTTGAGAAAGGATGTACCCTTTGTCTGGAGTGAGAAATACGAGAAGAGTTTTTAAGAGCTGAAACAGAGATTAATAACAGCTCGGGTGCTGAGTTTGCCAAAAGGAGATAAAACCTACCCTTCGTATACTAATACTTCTAAGAAGGTTTGGGAGCAATGTTGATGCAGGATAGGAAGGTACTAGCTCATGCTTCTCGGAAGTTGAAGCCTCACGAAGTTAATTATCCAACGCATGATTTGGAGCTAGCTGCCATTGTTTTTGCATTGAAAAAATGGCGACATTATCTATATGGAGCCGATTATGTGGTGTTCACAGATCACAAGAATCGGAAATATATTTTTACCTAAAAGGACTTAAATTTAAGGTAGTGAAGATGGATAGAATTTTTAGAGGAATATCATTGTCCTATCAACTACCACCCTGGAAAGGCCAACATTGTTGCCGATACCATGAATTGTAAAGTTAAAATGGTCAGACTGAGGGTGCAAGAGATTCAAGCAGTCCAAGAGATGTTGGATAGAAGAATGAAAGTGCAAGAAAAGAGGATTATCGTCAGTAATCTTAGATTAATACCGGATCTAAAGCAGGAAATCATCAAAGAATAGCGAAGTAATGCAAAGTTTCAACTTTTCAAGGACAAAGAACTTAAAAGGCAAGGTAGTGATTTCTGACAAGATGAGACGGGAGTGATGTATTTCTGAGATCATTTGTGTGTATATAATGAGTAATAGCTGAAGGATAAGATTTTGGAAGAGGCACATAAAAGCAATTACGCTATTCAAGTCTGGAGAAGTCTGCGTTCAGGAAATATTAGATAAAGTGAAGCTGATTAGAGAAAGGTTGAAAGCGGCTCAAAGCCGACAAAAAAGTTATGCAGATAATAGGCGAATGAAGTTGAAATTTTCGGTAGGAGATAGTGTGTTTTTAAGGTTGACTCCAAGTAGAGGAATTTTGAAGTATTTGAAAGATGGAAAGTAGAATCCGAGATATTTGGGACCATTTTCAATAACGGAAAGAATTAGACCGGTAGCGTATCGATTGGATTTGCCGGATGGTTTGACGGGAATACCTGATGTATTCGATATGTCTCAGTTGAAGAAGTACAGTGCTGACCTAGGACATGTTTTGAATGATGAACATTTGTTATTGCAACCTGACTTGAGCTACATGGAGAAACTCGTCAAAAGTTTAGACTGAGGTATCAAGACTCTTTGAGATAAGCAAATTCCTCTGGTGAAGGTACAGTAGGAGCATCATAGCACTCACGATACCACGTGGGAAATGGAAGAAAGGGTGAAGCAGAAATACTCCGACTTGAGATAAAGGTACACCTGAATTTCGGGACAAAATCCTTCTAAGGAGGGGAGAATGTAAAACCCCACCTCAACCTACCCTAGAGTAAGAGGGATGGGATACATATCATATCATCACGCATAAAATATATCTCTTAAATGATTTTTGGTGCCCTAGAATTGTGGTTTATGATTTATATGATTTATTTACACTTGTTGAGTTGAAATAGTAAAAAGGTAATTTTACTTGAGGTCAAAATAGGAAGATAGCTTGAGGCTTAGATAAGAACAAGATTTGGTTGAGAAAATAAGAACAAGAGTTATTGTGGTTAAGTGGTAGAGCTTTGTGATTTAATCTCTAAAGTCTTGAGTTCAAATCCCATCACCTAAGTTTTATTCATATTTATCTTAACCAATGTTTGAATTTTCTTCTTTCTTACATTCCTTAAAGTTAGGAATGTTGTCTTAGGGAAGACACAATGGTAATATTTTAACCAAATGATCTTGTCCTAAAAAGAATTCTAGAAGAACTCTTGTCTCCATTATTTTTGCAAGCCTTGTAGTAACCTCTTTGAATTTAAACTACTTATAATTATTTAATTCATTTTTATATCCATAAAATTCTTGGATAAGTCCTTGCTTGGAATTTCAAAAAATTCCAACTCTTGTAGGATAGGAGGTTGAAAGAAAATGGGGAGGAAGAATAGGAAGAGGTTCCAATTAAATTATCATAGCTATTCCTTCAAGAACTTCATCTTTTTTTTGTTCTTGTATTAGTTAAAATCTGAAAAATTTTCCAAATTTTCTTCATGGCCGATTTTTGAAATTTGCAGTAAGCTTTCTCTACCTAATTCTTGTGAAGAACCAACCATCTTTTGTGAAGATGAAAGCTGAAACACTTTGGAATTTCGTAGCCGTACAAACTATACCAAACCAGAATTTTTTTCCAGCAAACAAGTAATCTTTGAACATGATCATGGAGCAATATATTAGTGCTCAAGAGCACCTAAAACTGTCTCCTTTCTTCTTCAAGATGGTGGCCGGAAAGCCACCATTAATGGATCTTCAAACACCTCTAAATTCCAGCTACAAAACCATTCCAAAGATGACCAAAACTTCTGCATAAATCCATTTCAAATCCTAAGAGTTCTTTAGCTTAGATTCCAGAATTTTTTTTCCAGCTTTGCCTATTCAATACTAAGGCCGATTTTCTTCATCAAACTTCATCATGATTCGGCCATAATGCAGCCACGAACAGAACCCCTGGGTTTTTCCATCTACCTTGATCATTAGAATTCCATTAACATACCTCAAAATAGTCCTAACTTCACTCCATTCAAATTTATTCAAACTTCAAATTAAATTCTAGATTTTTGTTCAATTAAACACTCACCTAGCTAGATAACAAAACCAAAAACTCCTATACTATTCCACAACCATTTTCTACCAACCCAAAGCTGAAACAACTCTCCATTCCCTTATCAAACCATAGCTAGTTCAGCCGTACACTATTGAAGGACAAGAAACCTCCCAAAAGCAAACACCATTACCCAACCCTATAACTCAAACATCTCCACTTTTCTCTCAATTTGAATTTTGGAAAAGCTAAAAATCTCTCTCTTCTTCTTGGATAATCGAAAGCCTCCCCTAAGCTAAGCCATTCGGCCAACATTCACACACACACACACACACACATGAAATCACCCTCTCTCTCAATTTCTCTGAAAGACACCAAGAACACACACCATGCTTCTTCAACCTTTAATCACCTCTATTCATCCCAAATCACTCCTAGAACCTTCAAACCAACTAGAATTTAGTCCCTACTTACTCCTAGGCCACTCTATAACATCAAAAACACTAAAGTTGATCTTTCGTTCGGATCAAACATACTTTTTCGGTCAAGAATAAAAAGAACATCAAGAAGGTAACTTTAAACACCTTGGACCTTCTTCATCTCATCATCACCATTTCAATATCATCCCAATCTCTTTCTTTCTATTCTTTCTCTCTCTCTCTCTCTCTCTCTCTCTCTCTCTCGGTTGACACTTAGTTGGCCATTCTTGGACAAATTTCAACCAAGGAAGGACTCTCGAGCACTCAAGGACCTCTTTTAAGTAAGGCGATACTTTCATTTAACGTTCATCAAATCAAGTATTTGTCTCTTGATCTTCTCTTTAAATTCTCAAACTCAAGACTCTTAGATGATGGATTTGATAGGTTGATAGAATAATGTGGGGTTGAGGATATAAATGTGGGTGATGGAATGGATTTAAAACATGAGAATTGGAATGAATATTGGGACTTATGGATTAATCCTTAGGATCACTATATGTTCATTATGATTAAGAGATTTGTGGATGTTTTGATGTATGATAGTCATTTTGCCACCATTGTTGATTAGGCCTTCATAATATTATTTTTCATTGAATCTATAGATAATATTATGCCTAGTAGAATATCATCCTTGTTGTGATGTATGTTATTTCAAGTCTATTTTTTGATAAATCGACATGTTATTTGTTGAATCCATGAGTCGATGAATATGTATATGGATTTTCTCTAACAATAAATTTATTGTAAGAACTACCTTTATTATTTTTAGAATTATTCTTGATATTATTATTATTAATATAATTATTTAATTTAATTTACTAAATTCAAAAAACACTAAGTAGTTTTGAAATTGAAGATTATTTAAAATATTATTATTAGATAAATAAATGGAATATTTTTATTAAATATAAATAATAATACATTGTAATTAATTGATGTCAAATGTCTTTTATATTCATATTATTATTAGTTAGCCTTGCTGAAACTTTCATTTATACTCATAAATATTATTTATATTAGAATAATTTATTTATTATTTATAATTTATTATTAATATTACTTATTATTTATTATTTATTACCAATATTTTGTAGGATTTATTATTAATAGTACTCATTATTTATTACTAATTTTATTTATTATTACTATTACTTATTATTTGTTATTTGTTAATAAATAGGTAATATTATACTTTATTATTTATTTATAACACCTATTTATTTTAACTTATCAAATTAATTTTATTTTATAAAATACTTTATCAACTAGTGTTAAAGCTTAAGGTCTTGTTGTCATCGTTAGATGTTGTTGCAACTAGTTGACCTAAGAGTTATTTATTTAAATGAAGTATTGTCTCGGATGTTTGACTTATACCATGTATTTACACCATGCGAGGTTAGGTTGCCTTAAATTACCTTGGAAGGCTTTTGTACCCAAGAAGAGCAGAAGATCAAGTAAGTTCCTGTATAAAGCTGTTTGAAGATCAAAGTTACCTTCGCAAGTCAAACACATTGTATACGCGAATTTGTACTGTAAATGCAATTATGGAAAATTTTTCTTTTCAGTCAAATAAACCATTTAAAGTTGAACAAGTAATTTCACACAAAATACTAAACTTTTCCTAAAAACCAACTTTGACAAGAATTTTGGAGACCATAATTGCTATTTCAAAGAGAATCATTGTATGATCTTTCTTTTCTCATGTGGGACAAACACAACGTTGAATACTCAGTAAGGGTAGACTATTAGGACTAGTCTTTGAAGGGTTAGGTTAAGTCTCTCAGTAATTGGCCACCTTTAAGGGGTGAGTCCTTCTCGAATAGGATGCCAATCTTGTCGTACTCGGTCCGAGCTAGCAAGTTTAGTCAATTGGACAGTGTATTTTCAGAATAGACAACCGGTAAGTTTTGGTGTGGAGATGGAGAAGTATCCACCCGGTAGGCCATACAACTGCCTTGTGTTAGTATGTACAAAGTGTGGCATCCTGAACATTCTTTTGTCATGGTGCACAAAGTATGGTACCATGGCTACCTCTTTTGAGTGATTGCATTTATTGTATATATGTATGATTTGAAAGGAAAATATCACTCTTCATCTGTGAAATTTATTTGAGACTTGCCAACACTTTTTTTATAAAAATTTCTCAACTCGAATACATGAACTGTTTTACCTAAAACACTCAAAGCACACACGGGCTTACGGAGATTTATGTCTCACCACCTTTTATACCATGCTTTCGAGTTGATCCTGCTCGTGAAGGTTATTGATTAGAGATTGCCTTGTTTTGAAGACTTATTTCTTTTCCTATGTATTTTATTTGAGAGAATCTAGTAGACCTTTATTTATTTTTGGGAATTGCTCATGTATCATTTGAGTTGTAATTAGTTTGATTTGGATTATTTCTTTCCTTTTGTGAGTCCTAGTTATAAAGACCATTTGTCCTGTGGACGGGGCAACCTCCCCAACCCTAATAGGATATGTAGGTAGTGAAGTATTACACAAGACCTATTTAATTCAAAACTAAAGCGATAAAATGCATGAATAATTTTATTATGCTCATAGTCCATAGTCCATAACCAAACTACCATGCTAATTCTATGTTCTAAATAAAACCAAACATAGCAAATAATTCCAAAATCACTATTCTAAAAAAATAGAATAAATTCTAACATCAATATTTTGAAAAATATATTAATTGCTAAAATCATATTTTAGGAATTAAAATAATATAAAATCTAAAATTGATATTTTAGAAAATATATTAATTACTAAAATCATAATTTAGGAATTAAATAATATATAATCTAAAACCAATATATTAGAAAATATATTACTTTCCAAAATCAAGTTTTTGCAAAAATAATCCATTAGTCCCAAAATAGAATTTTTGGGGAAAGTTTGGGTGCTCAATAGAAAAAGAAATAAATTACGTGGGCCATTAGTGAAGAACTAGAAAAAACAAGAAAAGATTTTTTTTTTTTTTTTAAATTCATTCACCAAGTCCGCGAGGGCTTGGTGATTATCGGCCACGGCTTGGGCAAAAAATATTACCCAAGCTAGCCACAACATTAACAATGTCGTCCACGGCTATGGCCCAATATTATATATATATATATATATATATATATATATATATATTTGTATGTATGTATTTCCTTATCTTCTCCAGAAACAATTTTTGGGATTATTCTTCAAAACATCTGTACTGATTTTAGAGAACAATTCTCTGAGTGAATTCTATTTTTTTTTTTCGTTCTAAGAACTCATTCAAACAGACATTCTATTTAGCAAAAGAAACTGAACAAATTGAACAAGAAAGTGTTTCAGAAAAACATTTATTTATATTTTACAGAATGTAATGTGTCGAAAAAACTATTTTTCCACAGAAAGAATTAATGCCACCATTAATTCTTCTTTTCAAAACTTTCCGCAAAAAGAATTAAAGCACCTTTGATTAGAGATTGCCTTGTTTTGAAGATTTATTTCTTTTCCTATGTATTTGATTTGAGAGACTCTAGCAGAACTTTATTTATTTTTGGGAATTGTTCATGTATCATTTGAGTTGTAATAAGTTTGATTTGTATTATTTCTTTCCTTTCTTTTGTGAGTCTTAGTTATAAAGATGCCTTGTCCTGTGGATAGAGCACCATTTCCAGCCACACAAGCCCTATTTAATTCAAAACTAATGTAATAAAATGCATGAACAATTTAATTAGGTCCATAGTCCATAACCAAACCACCAAGCTAATTCTATGCTCAAAATAAAACCAAACATAGCAAATAATTCCAAAATCAATATTTTGAAAAATATATTAATCGCTAAAATCATATTTTAAGAATTAAAATAATATATAATCTAAAACCGATATTTTAGAAAATATATTAATTACTAAAATCACAATTAATAATTAAATAATATATAATCTAAAATCAATATTTTAGAAAATATATTATTTTCCAAAATCAAATTTTTGGAAAAATAATCCATTAGTCCTAAAACAAAATTTTTAGGGAAAGTTTGGGTGCTCAATAGAAAAAGAAAGAAATTCCGCAGGCCATCAGTGAAGAACTGGAAAAAACAATAAATTTTTTTTTTTAATTCATACTCCAAGCCCACAAGGTCTTGGTGATTACCGGCCACAGCTTGGGTATTAGGTATCTCCCGCGTATCATATACGGTGCAGCGGAAGAATAAGAACGAGATATCATCCCAGGATCCACATATGCGTGGAAAACAAGACATATATATAGAAAACAAATAAACAAAGATAACAACTTTTTCCTTTCTTTGTTTGTGTGGAAAACAAAACTTTCCTTCTTTAAGTATGATAATTGTGGCGCGATCCAGCAATCCTCTTGAAGAATCACCATGAGAGTTGAATATCCAACCACTATAATCATAGTGTGTGATTATCTCTAATAGAAATTCACAAAAAGGATACACTCAAGCACCAAGATTTTTTTGTGCTAGCAGAAAACAACAATGGTGGCTAGGGGTTTTCTTGTTCTTTTTGTTAAACAAAAACCATAGAAAGAAGAAGAAGAAGAAGAAGAAGAAGAAGAAGAGTTGTGTTCTCCTTGAAGAAGCTCACGAAAGAGAGAGGGTGAAGAGAACAAAAGATTATATCCTATCTTCTCTTGTGTGCCCTTTTGTTTTTGTTGTTTTAAGAGTTATTTCATGTGTCCCTTGGTTTACCTGAAAAACTCTTCATATACTACTAGGGTTATATCTCATATAACCGAAAAGCCTCTACAAAAACCATATCTGAGAATTCCAAACAATTCTCCAATTGCAATAGGAACCCATCAAGTTCTCAGAATTATAAATTAGCCCATAAATTATAACTAATTATAATTTGGCCACATCAACTTCTCTTTCCCACAATAAACCCTACTATATTGTCAAATAACATCTTGAGTATATATTCCTCTTTTATGTGTGACCTATTAGGTTTCCCGATCAATTGGTAGCGAACATGAATTAATCTAAACGTCTTTGAGATTAATAATCCTTAATTAATTAGAATTAATCCTATTAATTCTAATTAGGATTGGTTTATTAATTCATCAATTAATAAACCCATATTCCCAATCATGAGCAGTATCTAGCAACACATCATGACCACCTAAGAGTCCAGGAAGTCATGTGGCTTGACATGAACTCTTCAATAACAAACTATAGTGCAATTAACTCCTTTCACCATACAATATCTCATTCGGTCTAGAGTACGGAATTAGTGCCAACTCCTTCCAGAATATATATTAATTCTGGCTCGAATATAACTATACTTATACCGGGAACCCACTACTCTAGATGTGTATCAATTGGAACTGTTTCCAATACACATTATCGAGTAGTAATTCCTATAAGTGGCTGTGAGATATTCACCCCTACTATTAGGAGTGGTAAATCCTTTATTGACCCTCTCAACTACTTTCGTTTACCTCACAATGTACCCAATATCCATCTCATACGCGACCCTCGATCGAGCTCCAGAGATTGAAATCAAAGCACAAGGCTCAGAAAACAAAGTAATTTGGAGATCTCAAGTCTAAGGATACTTGCACGTTTGCTATATTAAGATTATATCACTGGCACTAAATAGTTATCCATGTAATTATCTTATAGTTAGGTCATCCAATGAACTTGTTCCAGTAACACTTTAAGTATTTCAATACTCATGGATATGAGAACCACCGCCTGATCAAATCAGGAAGTCTTAACACATGCTAGTCTTAATGCATTAATGATGTCATTTCTCATTAGTAGTATT
This sequence comes from Voacanga thouarsii, assembly GCA_026120185.1. Taxonomy (NCBI): domain Eukaryota; kingdom Viridiplantae; phylum Streptophyta; class Magnoliopsida; order Gentianales; family Apocynaceae; genus Voacanga; species Voacanga thouarsii. The sequence continues at coordinate 119,817 of JANUWF010002794.1, read as the reverse complement.
ACTAGGGACTATTTAAGTACTAACAATATACAGTGTAGTAGGAATCTCATATCATGATCTCTATCATGATTTCCTTAACACAGTGTTGTACTAAGGACTTTATCGAACAGTTATATTACTCAAAAGTAATCAAAAGAAACTGTAAGATAAACAATGCCTTTTATAAAATAAAACATGTCATATACAATGTACAAGTGATTGCCTCTAGGGTACAATACTAATATTGGGTGCCAGGACATTAACAATGTCATGCGTGGCTATGGCCCAATATATATATATATATATATATATATATATATATATATGTATATGTATATGTATATGTATGTATATATATATATATATATATATATATATATCCTTATTTTCTCCAGAAACAATTTCTGGGATTACTCTTCAAAACATCAACAGCTATTTCAGAGAACAATTCTATGAGTGAATTCAATTTTTTGTTTCATTCTAAGAACTCTTTCAAACAGACATTTTGTTTAGCAAAACGAAACAGAACAAACGGAACAAGAAATAGTTTCAGAAAACATATATATATATATATATATATATATATATTCAGAATGTAATGTGTCCAAAAAACCATTTTTCCATAGAAAGAATTAACGCCACCATTAATTGTTGTTTTCAAAACTTTTCGCAGAAAAAATTAAAGCACCATTATTCTCATTTTAAAAAACATCTCCTGTAAAGGTTACAAAAGCAATGCTCGCTGCAACTAGAACCCACTGAATTAATTTTCCAGAAATCGAGTGCATTCAAAACAATTTCAGAACATAATAGAGACCAATACTTGAAACGATTTTCATAGGAAACAAACACAGAAATAATTTCTATAATTCAATATTATACATGAAACAATTTCAGGCATAAGAAATACCCAAATATTCTCGAAACAATTCCAAGAAACAAGCTGAAAACATATTTTAGATTCTATACTCACGCGAAATAACTTTCACAGAAGAAACAGAGACTACAATGATACAATTTTATGGAAAATTAAACGATCCATAAATGCATAAAAAAGGGCTATGATACCGCTGTTAATGTCTCATCATCATGCAATCACATTACAAGCAGAATTAAAACTTGAAACTACACCCTGGATCACCTTATATGCAATGAATAGACCAAAGACAAGATAGGAGAATTACTTACAATGTTGTCTTTATAAACAAAAATTTCTTCTTTGCTGAAGGCGTGAGCTAGCAAGTTCAATTGCGCTTCGTCAATTGCCAACCAGAGGAGAACTGTTCGTCTGTTAACCCTCTACAATCTCAGTGTGAGATTATCTCTAATACAGTCTACACGTTGACAGTACTCAAGTCACCGGAATTCTGTGCTAGTAGAATATAATTTCTAGTAGCTAGGGTTTTTGTACAAGAAAGAATGGAAAATTTATTGCAGGAGAAAGAATAATTTTTCTCTCTGTTTTTTCAATAATAGAAGCGCAGCATGCATATCGGATATATCATCTTTGTTTGGTCACCAGAATCTATGAACAATATGGATTCTTAAATTACCAAATACAATTGAAATCTTGTTAATTACAATATGGGGACGAATTATAACTAATTATAATTTGACCACATCAACTTCTCCTTTTTACAATTAACCCTGTAATATTATCAAATAACATTTTGAATACTTAATCCTCTATTATGTGTGACCTATTAAGTTTTCCGATCTATTCGTAAAAAAAAATATGAATTAATCTAAACATTTTTAAGATTAATAATCCTTAATAATTTAGAATTAACTTATTAATTCTAATTATAATTGATTTATTAATTCTCTAATCAATAAATCTATATTCAGCAAATCATGAGTAATATCTAGCAACACTTCATGGCTATCCAAAAGTCCATAAAGTCAAGTTGTTTGTCTTGTACCTTTTAATAGCAAACATCAGTGCAATAAACTCCTTTCACCATACAATATCTCATTCAATTTGGAGGATGGAATTAGTGCCAACTTTCTTCAGAATATTAATTAATTTTGACCCGAATATTTTAGTATTTGTTCTCAAAATTCACTACTCATCATGTGTATCAATTGGAACTATTTCCAATGCACAATTTCCATTCTTGAGTAGTGATTCCTATAAGTAGCCATGAGATATTCACCCCTACTATTAAAAGTAGTGAATCCTTTATTGATCCTCTCAACTATTTTTGTTTGCTTCATGTTGTACCCAATATCTCTCTTATAGGCGGTCTTGTCAAGACTCCAAAGATTGGAATCAAAGTACAACGTTTAGCAAACAAAGTACCTTGGAGATCTCAAGTCTAAGGATACTTGTACATTTTCTATCATGAGATTCTATCACTGGCACTAAATAGTTATCCATATGATTATCACATAGTTAGGTCATCTAATGTACTTATTCTAGTAATAAGCATCCACATGTTAATTTTAAGTTTCACAATACTCACGGATGTGAGAGCTACTACCTAATTAAATCAGGAAGTATAACACGTGCTAGTCTTAATGCGTCGGTGATGTCTTATCTCATTAATACTATGACTAGGGATAATTTAAGTACGAATACTATTCAGCGTAATATGTACCACACATTATGATCTCTATCATGATTTTATTAATACAGTGTTGCACTTGGGACTTTATCTAATAGCTATATTTATACAAGAATAAAAATAAAATAAACTGAAAGATAAAGAATGTCTTGTATTATTAAATAAATGTGTAATATACAAAATAAATGCTATTGCCTCTAGGGCATTATACTAATAGGTGACCATCTTAATCTCTAGCCCTGGATTGCCTTAAAATTTTGTCTCACAAAGCTATACCTACCTTGCTCCCTAGCCATGTCTGCTTGGCTCGCCAGCCATGGCCACCTTGCATCCTAACCATGCATGGCTAGGCCTTCAAGCTATGTCTCTTGAAGTTGTTTTTCACTGTTTTTCATCGGATCAACTTTCTTCCTCTTTTCCATAGGATTTAAGTGTTTGAACCAGCACCAATATTGTTACATAAATCTGCAGAAAAAATTGAAATACAACATCAAATACCTATGCCTTTCAACATAATATGTACAAGAATTCTACAGAAAGTGAAGAACAATAAGTGCCTATGCCTCTATATGCAAGGCATACACAACATCTATTCATATAAAAAATCATGATGGATCCAGACAATTACAAAGATTGCATTTTTATTTGTAAATGTGTCACTTTCTTTAGTTATTAACCCTATGCATGCTCCTAAATTATAGCCATGACTCTGATACCATTTGAAGGGTTGTGAAAAAATTAAAAATGTAGCCAAAATTGCAATTTAAATTTTTTTTTTAGTCAAAGTCTCGAAATACTTACTGTTAGTGTGTTTAACTTTAAATAAATGGAGTCGGATTCGAACTCAACAAAAATTTTTTTTTTGGAATGATAATTTGTTCTGCTGGGATACTAGCTATATGTTGACTCCTTCGTTTCAAACGCTTATGGCGTTTGCAAGCTCTTGACCTTCCAGAGTATTATCTAAACCTATTATAGACTTCTATTGGTGAAAGTAGATTAGAGTGAATTAATTTAAAAGTAAAATGAAAGAGCTAAACTGTTTGCCCTATGGGCTTTCTCCCATATTTTGAATTATGACAAACGTTGATATAAACTAACTTTTGTAATCTGTTGTGATAGGACATGTTCAACATCTGTTCTTCTAAGGCATTTAGATATGATTGTTTGGCAACTCTTCCATGATTGAATTCAAGTATGGAAGATAAAAAAGAAGATCAAATTATATGGAGTTGCATATCAAGAAGTCCTTATAAGAAGAACTTTAGACTAGAAAGTGTTATTAAGGTATTTCTATTAATTCCTATGTCTCTTTACCATTTGATTCAATTGATTTTACCTTGAAGCACACAAATGAGAAGATTTTAAAGTTTTGAAAATCTCAGAATTTTGGATTGAGTAGTTTGGATGTTTCTGCATGCAAAAGATTCGTCCAAAATCCTGTTAACTATGCTGAAATGCTTCTCCCTAAAAAAGTGCCATTTTAGACTTATCTTTTGGATGCATCGTCATCCGAAACCTGAGTCCAAAATAGGGATAATTTTAACAGAAAAATTATAGCCGTTGGCATTTCACTTTTCGGCTCTATAAATAGCCTCTAAGTAAGATTAGACTTAAGATTTTTGAAACATTCTTCTAAGAAACACTATTGTTCAAAATTTTCAAAAATCTCCTTTTATCAAAAAGCTTCAAAGTGAATTCATATTGTGTAAAAGGTAAAAGTATTTGTGCTTTGTATCTTAGTGAACATCTCGCTCAAATATGTGAGCTCTTTACTATTCTATTGATATTCAATCTCTATTGTAGTACAAGATTGTGGTGTAAGACCCAGTTGGGGTGAACCTTGTTGTGATTGTTTGTTTGAGAGGTTTTGGAAAATCTAGTATGGTGATCCTTTCTTGTATGTGGTATTATTTGATTTCATTAAGTAGAGTAAATGAAATCTGGTTGAAAATCCTTAAGTATGAGCTTAAGGTAGTAGACGTAGATCTTGGAAGATCAAACCACTATACATACCTTGTCCCATCTCTTTTCTTACTGAATTGCATCTCCATTTCTAGTCTGAATCTAAATATATATATCAAAGAGTTCTTGGATAGCTTTCTTTGTTACCATAAAGTTGGTTTAAGAATCTTGATGATCATTGTTATTCTACATATCAGATGATTCAAAAAAAAAATTAGTTTGCCAAAACCTTATTCCCCCCCCCTCTAATGTTTTTTATTTAGTATCAGAGCTTGGTCTACATACTCTTGATTTAACAACCATGTAGAAAAGATCTTCATGGCTAGCTCATCCTCTTTTCCATATGTTGAAGGGTCTTCAACAAATCGTCCTCCTTTATTCAATGGAAATAACTATTCTTTCTGGAAAAATAGAATGAAAATCTGTGTGTTCTATCAACTTTGAGTTGTGGAGTTTGATATAAAATGGTCTTTTTATTCCATCAAAAATTGTTGATGGCATAAAATTACCTAAACAAATGATGAGTTTAGTGTGGAAGACAATGCTAAGATGACTTTAAATTTTCAGGCTATAAACATTTTATGTTGTGCACCATATGCGACTGAATTCAGCCCATGAAATGTGGAGATTACTTGAAGTCACCCATAAGGGGACAAACTAAGTCAAAGAATCAAGACTGGGGCTTCTGATTCATGACTATGAATTATTTACAATGAAGCCAAATGAAAGCATCACTAATATGCTCATGAAATTCACTAATATTTCAAATGGTCTCAAAGCCTATGGGAAGGTTTATTCTCTTGGGGAACAAAATTGAAAAATTTTAGATGCCTTACCAAAAAGCTGGTAGCCTAAAACTCCTGATGTAGAAGAATCCAATGATTTAAAATCCTTACCAACTGAAGAGCTGATCGGATCTCTTCTAACTCATGAGATGAAACTTAAAAGATTTTATGAATCTGATGATTATAATAGAGGCAAAAAGGGGATAGCATTGAAAGTTGAAAATGAAGATGAAGAAACAAGCCTATCAAAAAGCAGTGAGGTCATGGAAATGGACAATGAAGATTTGGCTATGATAGCAAAAAAATTCAGGAGAATGTTCAACAAAGGAAGCTACAAAAGAGGAAAGAAGTTTGTGAGAAAGAAAGGACAAACCCCAGGATTCGAACCTTAATATGATGAATGTAAAAGCACTAATCACTTCATTGCCGACTGTCCTGTTGCAAAAGGTAAGAAAGGAAGAACATTTAAAAAGAAGAAAGATCTAAAGGCAAAGAAAGGTAAAGGATTTATGGGAACTTGGGACATAAATGAAACTGAGTCCGAAGATGGAGATTCTGAAGATGAAAATGCCAACATATGCTTCATGGCTTTAGAAAATGAGGTAAACTCTTCTACATCTAATTTTATGCCTAGTTTGCTTATATCTATGACTGAAAAGCATGTTGATCCAAATGAGTTGTTAAGTGATATGTTTCATAAATTAAAAAAAAATGTCCAAAAAAAATAAAAAAATGAAGTTGAAGATTAAATGTTTGATGGAAGAAAACGAAATATTGTAAAATGATAACCAAATGTCTCTTGAGTCACATATGTGTGCTATCATTGAGAAAGATGTGATCATGACTGCTTTGCAATATGCATCTCTGGAAAATAAAAATTTGTGTGATAGAATTCAAACTCTTGAAAGTATGGTTAGCACTTTTAATGACATGAAAAATAGAGTCAATGATCTTGCCAATTGTATTGAAAAATTCACAAATGGTAAAAGGATTATGGAAAAGTTACTAGGAACTCAACATCAAATTGGAAACTGAAATAGCTTAGGATATAGACATGAGGATAAGGACAAAATTTACAAGCCTAAATTTGTTTATGCTGAAAATCGAAATGGCTTAGGATATGAACATGAGAATAAGAACAAAAATAACAAGTCTCAATATGTTAAAACTGCTTCATCTTACACAATACACAAAACTTGCACATATTGTGCAAAATCGGGACATATAGTTTCAAGATGTCTTATTAAAAGAAAAGTGGAATCTGGTGGAATAATATTTTGGAAAATCAAAGGAAATGTTACTAACCTTCATGGACCCAAGAAAATGTGGATATCAAAAATCATTCCTCCTTCTCATGTATAGGCACAGTCTTTAAGCTTCACCAAGTGGTTCTTAGATAGCGGTTGTTCATGACACATGACTAGAAACGCAGATTTATTAGAGGATATTCAAACCATAAATGAAGGATTTGTTACATTTGGAGATAAGAAGAAAGGAAAGATTCTCGGCATTGGTAATATTGGTAAAGGTACCTTAACCATTATAAAATAAGTTTTACTTATTGATGATTTGAAATATAACTTGCTTAGCATCAGTTAACTTTGTGATAATGGTTGCAAAGTCATCTTTGAAAAGAATTCTTGTTCTATAATTAACAGTGCAATTCTTGAAACAATCTTTACTGCCAAACGTATGGGAAATGTATATGTGTTTTATCTAAATGACCTTATAGCTAATGGTATTAGATGTCTATCCGTACATGACAATGATGGTTATCTTTGGCATAGAAGATTAGATTATGTATCTGTTGATTTGCTAAATAAATTGTCTTCAAATGAACTTGTCAGGGGACTGTCAAAAATGAAGTTTGATAATCACAAAATTTGTGATGCATGTTAGTTTGGGAAACAAATCAAAACCTCTTTTAAAACAAAGAAAATGATTTCTATCTCAAAACCACTCGAACTAATTCATATGGATTTGTTTGGACCAATGAGGACTGCTAGTCTTGGAAGTAAGAAATATGCATATGTACTTGTTGATGATTTTTCTAGATTTACTTGGATTTTATTTCTTTAACAAAAGGATAAAGCCTTTTCTGAATTTTCAGAACTGATTAAATGCATCCAAAACTCGATTTGATGCAAACTTATTTCTATTAGAAATGGTAATGGCAAAGAATTCTGCAACAGTGAATTTACTCACTTCTGTGATGAAAATGGAATCTTTCACAATTTTTCAACAGCAAAAAACCTTCAACAAAATGGTGTTGTTGAAAGGAAAAATAGTACTTTACAAGAAATGGCTAGATCAATGCTTTGTGAAAATGTCCTTCCAAAATATTTTTGGATGGAAGCTGTTAACACAGCTTACTATATAATAAACCAAGTTTTGATAAGACTGTTTTTGAGAAAAACTCCTTTTGAACTTATGTTTGACAAAATTCCATCTCTCTCTTATTTTAAGGTGTTTGGATGTCAAAAGTGCATTCCTAAATAGTTTTATTAAGGAGAAAGCATATGTTGAACAACCTCCTGATTTTATTCATGAGCACTTTCCAAATCACATTTTCAAACTTTCTAAAGCTCTTTATGGATTAAAGCAAGCTCCAAGAGCTTGGTATGAAAGACTTAGTGGCTTCTTGATTTTAAAAGATTTTTCTAGAGGCTTGATTGATACCACCTTGTTCATCAAATCTGATAATTTTGGTGATTTACTAATTGTTCAAATCTATATTGATGATATCATTTTTGGTGCTACTAACGACTCTTTGTGCAAGATGTTTGCTAAAACCATGCAGCAAGAATTCAAAATAAGTATGATGGGAGAACTAAATTTCTTCCTCGAATTTCAAATTAAGCAAACCAATGATGGGATCTTCATAAATCAAGCTAAGTATGCCAATGAGTTGCTCAAAAGGTTTGGAATGAATGAAGCAAAAGAAATCAGTACACCAATGAGTACTTCTATAAAACTTGATTAAGATGAAAAAGGTAAGAAAGTAGATGAACATAAGTATAGAGGTATGATTAGAAGTATACTCTATCTTACTGCTAGCCGACCAAACATTATGTTTTCGGTATATCTTTGTGCTTGCTTTCAATCTTGTCCAAAGGAATCACATCTATGTGCAGTAAAATGCATACTCCAATATGACATATGATTATAGCTTATGGTATCCTCATACTAACACATTTGATCTTATAAGATACACTAATGCAGATTATACAGGCTATAAAGTTGAAAGAAAAAGTACTATTGGCCATTGTCAATTTCTTGGTCACTCTCTTGTGTCATGGCATAGTAAAAAGCAAGCGTGTGTATTCTTATCCACCACTAAGGGTGAATACATTACAGTCAGTAGCTGTTGTGCTCAAATTTTGTGGATAAAGAATACATTGCTAGATTTTAGTCTTAACTTTAATTGCGTACCTATATTGTGTGATAATACAAGTGCTATCAATCTGACAAAAAACCCTGTTCAACATTCTAGGACAAAGCATATAGAAGTTAAACATCATTTCATCCGAGGTTATTTGCTCAAAGGTGATGTATTTGTTGAATATATTTCAACGGATGAACAACTTGCAGATATCTTCACTAAACCTTTAGTTGAGGAAATATTCAACAATCTAAGAGGCGGGTTGGGAATTACAAAAATCTGATAACTAACCATTTAGCATAAGTTTTCTTTATGCAGGATCTGTGAAGAAAAAGGTTTTGGAAATAGTGTTTGTATCCAAAACGCACCAACAACTGATTTGGATATAGTATTTGAATCCAAATCCCTCATCCAAAATGCACTCAGAAAAACACTCTTTTGGATGATAATTTTGGATTGGGTTAAGTTCTAAAACATTCCTTAATATTTTTCCTTATTTTAATTTTTGAATTTCAAAATAATTAGTTTGTGCATTTTTCTAAACTTTTGTGAAAAACTTATCTTTTCAATGCACTTTATATCACATTACTCAAGACATTCAAAGCACTTTGATTTTTCTCTCAAAACCCTTGTAACCGATTCTTCCAAAAATTATCTATGTTCTTCTTCTTCAAAATCCAACAGTCTAAAAAGAGAAAAGCCCTGATCTTACTGATGGCAAAGACACAATCTTATGCTCCAAAACCAAAGAAAGGGCATAAAACATCTTCGAAGAAGAAGAAAAAGAGTTCAGTTTTAAGCAAGGCAAAAGGAAAAGAAGTTTCTCCTCAATCAGACTTCTCGGCATCTCACTACGATTCATTAGAGTCTTCTCCGCAACAAATGAGTTCTGAAAATCAGATACTTCACTTCATTGATTCTAAATGCGAAACTGATTATAATGACTGGGTGTCAAGGAAGAGAATGGTTATGTCTAGTTACCGTGCTAATCCTTTGGCTTTTCTAAATCTTTCAAATGTTCTCGATATGTTTGAACACATAGGATGGGGTAGTTTACTGTCAGTTGATGAGAAATTATTCACTCCTCTTATCTGGGAATTTTATGCTAATTTAAGAAAAGGTAGACTTGAAGAAACTGAGGGTGGATTCATGATTCACTGGTATGTGTCAAGGGTGAAAGGCAAATACATTGAGTTTGATCATCATCTGTTAAATTGGATATGTGATGTGAAGGATGCTGGAATTCTATACTTTGAGTTAAATAAATTTCTTGAAGGAAATGATATTTTTATTTTGAAAATTTTTGGAGGAAATCTTCACTGAAGGGAAGAATTTTGAAAACTATGGCAAAGGAAAGAGAAAATTTGATGAAAATCAAAGAAGGAAAATCTGTTCCTAGTGCAGGAACCAAGAGAAAACTTGATGATGATCCTCAGGCAGAATCTTCTGCTAAGGGGAAAGAAAAAGATGCAGGCTTATCCAAGTGTATACTGGATGCCATCAACTCTCTAGTTGTGAAATTGGATATTCTCAGCTTTGAACTTATAGTCTTGGAAACAGAATATCTGTAGTTGAAATGACTGCAAAACTAATGCACCAGTATCTTCCCCAACATTATTTGCTCAAGAAAAGACCTGTCTTGAAGGAAGAATATGATCTACCTATTGCAGAGAAAGTACGTGCTGCTGAGCCAACTCAGAAACCATCTCCAATTAAGGAAATAGTAGCAACTTCTGCTTCCCCTAAACCAAAATCATCTGGAAAGCAACAGAAGCATATTGTGGTAAAGAGGAAATCTAACAGAATTGCGGGTCAACACTCTAAGAAGGGTGTTAGTTTGAAAACTGAAACCATTAATATCTCCTAAGCAGATCTGTTGGGAAGACTGATACTCTGATGCTATCTCTCAAACAATTTACTTTCTGGAAATTGAACAATTTACCTTTCTTTTTTTATTATTATTATTATGCCTTGGGATAATTGTTGATGCTTCGGGATAATTGTTTATTTTCTGCATATTCCTTAAATTATGCCTATTTCCTATCTATCTATCTATGTTCTGCATATTATTTTCTGTTCTCTTTCTGATATTCTTCTTTTTTTATTGATGACAATAGAGGGAGAAAAGATTAGGCTATAGATAGGCTATAGACTGTATGAGTGACTGATATATGGAAATAACTGGGAAATTAGGCTATAGAATGTATAAGTGATTGATATATGGAAATGACTGGGACATGGCTGATATATAAGTAAAGACCGACCGATATGAACTGTTACATGAAGTTATGATTGATATGAACTAATTTGAACTGCATGAATGACTTGTGATATGAACTGATATTAGAATGATATAATCTGATATGATACTATTCTGGAAACTGTTTGATTTGCTGGACATAATTATTGACAAATGATTGAAAGTTTCTGCTTGGATTATTGGGATAATTTCTGACTATAAGGTTGATTTGATGAACTGTTTGATAATCAGTTTATGGTCACTCAAAAATTCAAAGGTATCTTTGAGACTAAATATGGTTATGATTCTATGATGAAGTTAAAAATTCAGTCAGATGGATTGCTTAAACATTCTTTAAAAGATTGGAAAATCCATTATTTAAGCGCATTATGTCAGGGGGAGTTTTGGACTCATGTGTTACTTGATACAAACAATTCTTTGTCTAAGAAGTCATACTGAATTGAGAACATACCTTTTAGACATCCAAAACCTGTATCTAAAATGTATTTCTAAAAAAGACTCATTTCATACATACTTTCAAAACTGTTTTGGACATACATTTTGGATGTACAAAATTTGATTTTTGTTTCTCCCTCTCATTTTGAAATATTCATATAAGCAAATATTAAGGGGGAGCATCTTATCATATGACTTTCCTGCTATCTCTTTTTTATCAAATCATTTTGAATATTCATATGGAGATAGGAAAGGCTTTAGGCTCATTAAGTTATGCTTACAAGCAAATGCTTTAAAATCATTCATCTCATAAGCTCTATTTGAGACTTATAATGAGAGATTGCATTTTTTTTTTCATAAAAATTCATCAACATCTCTCTCAATCAACATGTTCACTCAATACTTATTATTTTATGTTATCATCACTCAAAAATGGGGAGATTGTTAGCCCTAAGGGCTTTCTCCTATATTTTAACTTATGACAAACGTTGATATAAACTAACTTTTGTAATCTATTGTGATAGGACATGTTTGACCTCTATTTTTCTAAGGCATTCAAATATGATTATTTGGTAACTTTTCCGTGATTGAATTCAAGTATAGAAGATCAAATTATATGGAGTTGCATATCAAGAAGTCCTTATAAGAAGAACTTTAGATTAGGAAGTGTTATTAAGGTATTTCTATTAATTCCTATGTCTCTTTACCTTTTGATTCAATTGATTTTACCTTGAAGCACACAAAGGAGAAGATTTCAAAGTTTTAAAAATCTCAAAATTTTGGATTGAGTTGTTTGGATGTTTCTGCATCCAAAAGATTCGTCCAAAATCCTATTAACTATGTTGAAATGTTTCTACCTAAAAAAGTGCTATTTTGGACTTACCTTTTGGATGCATCGTCGTCCAAAACCTGAGTCCAAAATAGGGATAATTTTAACAGAAAAATTACAGCCGTTGGCATTTCACTTTTTGGCTCTATAAATCGCCTCTAAGCAAGATTAGACATAAGATTTTTGAAACATTCTTCTAAGAAACACTATTGCTCAAAGTTTTCAAAAATCTCCTTTTATCAAAAAGCTTCAAAGTGAATTCATATTGTGTCAAAGGTAAAAGTATTTGTGCTTTGTATCTTAGTGAAAATCAGCTCAAATAAGTGAGCTCTTTACTATTCTATTGATATTCAATCTCTATTATAGTACAAGGTTGTGGTGTAAAACCCAATTGGGGTGAACCTTGTTATGATTGTTTGTTTGAGAGGTTTTGGAAAACCTAGTGTGGTGATCCTCTCTTGTATGTGGTATTGTTTGATTTTATTAAGTAGAATAAATGAAATCTGGTTGAAAATCCTTAAGTGTGAGTTTAAGGTAGTGGACGTAGATCTTGGAAGATCAAACCACTATACATACCTTGTCTCATCTCTTTTCTTACTGAATTGCATCTCTATTTCTAGTCTGAATCTAAATATATATATCAAAGAGTTCTTGGATAGCTTTCTTTGTTACCATAAAGTTGGTTTAAGAATCTTGATGATCATTGTTATTCTACATATCAGCTGATTCAAAAAAATTTTTAGTTTGCCAAAACCTTATTCACCCCCCTCCCCACCTAAGGTTTTTCATAAACTTTCATAGGAAAAAGGAAAGAAAATAGGTGGCTTCGTTTTCTTAGAGGAAAATTGAAAATTGTTATATGTTCAGTGGTTAGTGATGTTGATCAACCTGTACTAAACCACACACATGAGACTTTTATTTGAAGCTTTCACAAATTCCTTTTCCATTTCCAACATTCAATCGGCCACCTATTTTTCCTTCTATTTCATTCGTTTTTTCCTTTTGCCAGCTGCAACTTCCAGGGATTCTAAAATTCCTTTAGCCATCACCATAACCCTAGCAGGCTAGGGTTTTTTCTAATTAGCCATGACTAATTAAATAACTAATTTATTAATTAATTAATTTACTTGGACAAAATATAAAATTATTCAAGATTGTTAATTAATAAATCAATTTAATTAATTGGCCCAATAAATTATTCTAGCCCAAATAAATAATTATTAGACTCCTAGAATAATTCTCCAATATAAAATTCACCCAATAAGCCCATATAGTAAATAAATTTACTAAAGTTTCTTGAGCTACTCTGAGGACCAAAAGACATATTATTCTTAGCTACTAAAATGACCAAAATATCCCTACTAACAAATAGTTGTATTTTATCCTTTTAAATACTCTGTTTATCATCATATGAAAATATTGACCCTAAGAATAATATTGCAAGTGCAGTGTCTCTGACCTACAGGTGTAGTAACAAAAATATGCTTTACGTAACACCACCCATCATTGATATAAGAAAAATACACTAACAACTTTCTCAATGACATCTATCATCCTTTGATATCCAGCCTGATAATCTATGACTTTCAATATATGCCCACTTATCACAGGGAGCTACCCAATAGGCATACATACTTTGTCACATTTTCACACGGTCTTGGAGTATTTAGATTATCCTGAAAAATCACAATGGGTGATTTCTTCACGTAATGAAGTATAGAAACTCTATTGTATAAGTTTGTCTTAATCAACTAGAGTTATACATCTAACGTACAAGGTTATTGGCCTTGCGATAAGACCTCACCCATCATACATCAAAGTACACAAGTCTAACTTTACTAGACTACCAGCTTATACTCAAGTCTTATAGCACTTATCCACGTAGTAGTAGTAGTGATAAACATATCTTTATTTATTTTAGTACTTTAATAAAATTTTATTATCGTATGGTCCAATTCTATGTATTCTAAATACTCTTACATTATTAGCATAAGTGGACTCACTGGTTAAACATAAACCATTTCCCATTTAGAAACGCTAGTGTAATGATCTAAACTTGATAGAAGTGCCCAGCTTCATTAATCAATCAAGAATATTTTTTACTTATATATTAGTAGCCCATAATCTACATCTTATTGTAAAAGTACAATCCAATCACGTAAATAACTTACTAACACACTTAGACCTTAATATACACATATATGTAAATAAACAACCATTAATGAATTAATTATTTTATTAATTTTCAAAATACAAAAATACATTGTCTATTTTGGGCATACATTCTAACAAATTTTTGCTTAAGTATTTTTACACAAACTACATTGTTTTGGTTTATTCCATGACGAATCCCTCGTGGACTGCCACAGAAGAGACGGAAGAATTTAAAAATTAAAATTCAAAGCAAATTGCCATAGCTTTGAGACGGATAAATTTTAATTTAAATAAAAAGAAGTCGTGGCAAATTCAGGGCATATTGCGAGGGATTTGTAAGGGAAGAAGTAAAAATCAAAATTTTAAAACCATTCATTTTGTCTTTGTGTTGCCTAGCATATTTTTGATATATTCTCAACCATAGTATAGCAAATTATATTGACATTTCAAATGACTTTTTGTTGTCAAAATGCAAATATTATATTATATTATATCTTTAAAACTTTTTGTTTTAATACGCATATATAGACACCCTAAAATAATACATTCAAATTTTAATTCTCAATTATTTTTCAAGACAAAAATGCCACTTTTGACATAACCACATCAAAAGGCTTATAAAACATTTAAAAATAAGTAATAAACCAATTTTGCTACTTATTGTTATACGTATAACTTAATAAATTAATACAATTAACATATAAATGTTTTCCAAATCTAAAAAATATTATTATGACAAATTAAAAGGAGCTAAAGTGATAGAAAATTTAATATTTGTTCTTTATTGGGTATTGAATTAGAATTAATACAAATTAATATAATAACAGAATTAGTAAAATGAGGGAAAAATTAAATTTGTGGCAAATCCCTCACAGATTGCCACAAATTTGCTACGTAAGAATTAAAAATAAAATAAAATTCGTCGCAAATCCATGGAAGATTGCCAAGGCTTTGTGATAGCAAAGAGCACTTGCAATTTGCTAGGGTTATGTGATAGAAGGTTCTATATTTCCTTATTTTTCATTTATTGAAAAATATTATAATTTTGCCATAGACATGTATCCATCACAGATCGGTAGCTAATTTTTAGCACTTTTTTTGTTACCTTTTTTTTGCGATGGATTTGCAATGGAATAACGCTTCATCGCTAATAGCTACTACTTCCATAGCAAGTCCATGGAAAATAGCTACGGATTTGCAATAGCTTTTTGGGCCTCGCAATTTGCTTTGTCTTTTTAGATTCCGAGGCAAATCCATCAAAAATTACGTGGTAGATTCACAGTTCTTTTGTAGTGGGCATATATACATTAGAATGAGTGCTTGGAGAGCCTAAAACATAAGCACAAGTTCCAGAAGGATTTCATGTGCTACCTTTTGGAACCTATAGTGAACAATTCTAGTATTCTCTTTGAACAATTATGTGAAACTGAGCAACACGTGTTTAGGAAGTATCGCTTTTCCCTTTCTCTCTTATTCCCTTTTATCTGCTCATTGGATTTGTTAACTATTTCAATTATGGCCAAAGAGGACATTGTTCAGTTTAAGTGTGAGGGAGATGATTTAGCTTTACTTCTTGCAAAGTATTTATTAAATTCCTTGGTGTTTCTCTATTTGTCAATATAGGCTAAATTTTTTCAATTTTCGGCATCGTTGAACTCTTATGATATTGCTATTCTTTTTTTTCTTGGCATGAAATTTTGATATAAGTTTTTTTTTTTTTTACCTAGGATATTCTTAGATAAATGTGTATAATTGATGTAATATAGATTATATCTTGAGAATTTGGCTTGACCTTATTTAAGTTTTAGTGAACATTATGACACTTTTGTTTCTTGGGAATAGATGAGAAACTGCTGATGAAGTATAAGTTGGGAATTTTCAATATATTTATATATATTCTACGATCTTCTAACTAATCCTAATTCTGAGTTTAAGTAAATCTAGATTGGGGTAAGAAAATGAGAGAATAGAGTAAGGTAATAAAAGCTAAAAAATCATTATTCATATCTCTACTAGGCATTTGCATCATCTTACCCTAAAACAGAAACGAGTGTTCAGTGAGTGTAATGTAAAAATTGAAAAATCCTTATTCATCTATCTTTACTAGGCATTTACATTACCCTGCAAAAGTAAGCATTTGAACCAATCTTCTCTTTACTACTTAGATTACAATAGCTTTAGAAGTTAAAGAACTTAGATTTACTCATTATTACTTACTTATATGAATCATGACTTAAGAAATGAGGTGGAATGTGTTGAATAAGCATAGACTTGTTTAATCCAACTTCAATGGCCTTGGTTTTATCTATTCAAATACATGCGGTTACATAAGTTTGGCTCAATCAAGTAATCTTGAATTGAATTCTCATCTCAAGAGAAAAAGAATATCTTTCTCGTGAGAGTTAACGTTGCCAAAAATCCACTATTGCTGAATTACTTTTTGCTTGAGGTGCTTATTACTTTGAAAATTTACTTGAGGATAAGTAAAGGTCTAAGTGTGAAAAAGTGATGAGTGCTCATTATTACTATATTTCTTAGTCATTTATGTTGGGTTATGCTAAATTTGTGATCAAATGGCTACTCATTTCTCCTATTTTTACCTTATTTTATGCAGAATACACAAGTACATGATGATTGGAGAAACAAGATAAAACAAAGAAAAAGAGCACTAAACCGGTGTCGAGTACTATACTAAACAGGTGCTGGTTCAGAATGGAGAGTTCAGACCTAACAAGCTAAACCAATCAGGCATCAGTAGGATTCCATTCAAGTGCTGGTTGCACTTATCAACAGGCAATAGTTCACCTACCAAAAAGGCACGAGTTATTTCTAGAGAGTTTGAGAATCAAACCAACAAGAATAATAGGCGTTGGAGGGAGAACCAAGAAGGCACAGGTTCAGGGTGGGATTTCAAGATTTTCAAGAAAAAATGTACAACCGATGCCGGTCTAGCATTACAACTGGTGTCGGTTCATGTTGCGACAAGATAATGCACAGTAGATTTCAAGAGTTTTCAAGCTCCACTATAAATACCTTTTTTTTTTTTTTTTGTCATGTCAACAATGAATAGAAGGAGAGGAGTAGCCTCCAAACCCTAGAAGTCCAAGGAGATACTCCCAAGTAAAGATCCAAGTATCATTCGGAAGAGAAAAAAGGCAATCTTCAAGAGAGAATCTCGAGAGAAGAAGAGAGAGGCTACTTGTCTAAGAGTTTCATTCTTTTCTCTTGTATTTTATACTTAATTTTTGTTTGGGATTTTATAGATTATTTTTGTATTTGAAGGATTGAACCTTTATTTTATTCGATCGTAACCCCTATTTAGGTTATTTACAATTTATTATTTGTTATTCAACCACTTACCTTACTTTGTGTATATTAGTTAATTAGGTTTTCTTGTCCTAATGATTTCAAGAGATGAGGTTAGGATTGAGAGGCATAGTTGATTGATTTACCTAATAGGTTTTCCTTCAATTAGCTCGAGAGAAGGGTTAGAGGATGAGAACTATGTGTTTCAAGGGCCATGGGATTGCCTAGAGATAGGAATACCATTTTCCCCAATTAATTGATTAACTAATCTTAATGTTCCTTTGATTTGATAGTGTGGTAGATATACCCACTCTTTAGGTTGAGGGTAGAAGACCTATAACTCTAGAAAGTGTGCGTTTTTTTATATGAGATTTCCCGTATGTGCCAATTTTAAGTTGTGAACTAGCTAACTTAGTTAGTTGAGGTTTGGCGTAATATTATGAGATGTCATTTGGATACATTACCTATCCCTTTTCTTACTTTGTGTACGTTGTGATCTAAGAGGATGTCTTGGGTGTATTTGGGTTGGTTGATCCCCTTACCAATTTTTAACCTTTCAAACTAGGATAATTGATCAAATAATGAATCAATAGCATAACCGAGAGATATGACACTTGTCCACTAGAACTCTATGCTACATAATGGTTGTACTTGTCCATTTATGTGTACTGTGAGTGATTTTTGGTATTTTAGATTAAGACTTGATTATTTTTATGTGAAATATTAACAATTCTTCCCATGCACGAGTATACACACAAAACACACATAAGATAATATGTCATTTGGTCTTCATAGTAACTCCAGAAACCGATATGGCTATTTCAGTCATTGCATAAATGATTTGGATTGTTTAAAGAATGAGAGAATTTATGTTATTCTAAAAAAATCCATTGGACTAGAATAATTAATTATATCTAATATTAATTCATGTTTTAGATTAATTAATTAATTCTAAGAAGTTCAAGTTAAAATATTGGTTTGAATGAAATAAATAAGAATTGTCGTAATAATTATATTCGATCATGTATTTTATTATTTTAAATTTTAATTAATTAAAATGCTTATATAAAATAATAAATAAAGTGGCTAAGTTTTTTTTTTTTTTGTGTTAGCCCAAAAGGTATTCTTCTGTATTTTGACTTATGACAAATATTGATGAGGACTAACTTATGTGACTTATATGTGATAGGACATGTTTGACCTCAATTCTTTCAAGGCATGCAAATTAGGTTGATAAGCAGCTCTAAAGGAAATAGAATCCAAAGTGGTGATTGATCAAGTACAACTTCAACCTAAGAGCACACAAGATCATAAAGTCCTTATAAAAGAACTTTAGACTAGAAATCATTTGTTAATGTATATTGTGTAAATTCTTTAGTCTTCTTTACCTTATGATTTACTTTATTTCTACCTTAAAGCACACAAACAAAAGGATTTGAAAGTATTAAGTCTTCAGAATTTTAGATTGAATAGTTTGGATGGCTTTGCATCCAAAAATTTCATCTAAAACTCTTTGAGCAATATCAAAATGTTTCTGCCTAGAAAAATGGCATTGTGGACTCACCTTTTGGACACACCATCGTTCGATCCTTTGAAGTAGATTTTTATCTTACCTTTCTAAGAGACACTCCTACTCTCTAGAATACAAAAATCTCCCTTTCCAATAGTGCTTCACAGTGAAATTTGATTGTCTCAAAAGGTAAAGGTTGTTTGTGCTTATTTGTTTGCATATTTGCCCAAAAGTGTGAGGTATCTCTACTTCATTCTTATAATTCTTTTTGTATATTATGGTTGTGGAATAAAACCCATTTGGGATGAGCATTGATTTGTAGTTAATTGAGAGGTTTGGTTAAAACCAAGTGTGGTGATCCTTTCTTGTAATTAGTGTAAGAAAACACCATTGTGTTGACTTGAGTTTATAGAGATTTGGTTTAAAATCTTTAAGTGTGAGCTTAAGGTAGTAGATGCAGATCTTGGAGGATCGAACCAATATAAATCTCCTATTCATCTTCTTTACATTTAAATTCTAACGGCTAGCGAATTTTTGTGCTCAATAATTTTAATCATTCAAAACAAATATTTATGACTCTCACCAACTCATCTTTATTTTTGTATTGATTAAACATATCTTGTCTCATTTCATTTAGACCCTAGTTGGATCCTTAAGATTGCCTAAAACTTTTCTTTGCATGCCTAGCAAACTCCTCAATCTGGAAATCAAAAGGAGGATTTCAAAAAATAGATCTTTTTTGAAATGTGTTTTAAATTTGCCAAAAATTTTATTCACCCTCCCCCTCTAAGTTTTTCTTTTGGTATCAGAGACTTGGTCTACTTTTTTCAACTAAACAACTTTGTAGAAAAGATCCTTATGGCAAATATTTCCTCCCTTCCCTATGCCAAGGAATCTTTGACAAATAGACATCATTTGTTCACTGGGAGTAATTACACATTCTAAAAAAATTGTATGAAGATCTATGTTTTCTCAATTAATTTTGAGCTATGAAATTTAATTGAAAGAGGACCATATATTCCTATTAGAAGTGTTGAAGGTCGAATAGTTCCAAAACATAGTGATGAATATATTGCTAAAAACAATGTCAAAATGACATTAAATTTTCAAGCTATGAATATTCCATGTTGTGCCCTTGATGCCACTAAATACAACAGAGTAGATGGCTATGATTCAGTGCATAACATATGGAAATTGCGTGAAGTCACCTATGAGAAGATAAATCAAGTAAATGAGTCGAAGTTGGGACTTTTGATTCATGATTATGAATTGTTTACTATGAAACCAAATGAGAGCATGACCGATATGTTTACTAGATTCACAAATATTGCAAATGGACTTAAGGCTTATGGGAAAAGCTATTCACTTGGTAAACAAAATAGAAAAATTCTGGATGCCTTGATAAACAGTTGGCAACCCAAAGCTTTAGCTGTGGAAGAATCAAAATATTTGAAAACCTTACCCACTAAAGAGCTAATTGGCTCTCTCTTAACATCTAAAATGAAGCTAAAGAGGTTTTAAGATTGCGATGACAGTGACAAAGAAAAAAGAGGAACAACTCTGAAAACTATTGATGAGAATACTAACAGTAGTTAATCTGATAGTAACTATATGGAACTGTAGTGGATATAGAAGAATTAGCCATGATTGCAAAAAAATCAGAAAGATTTTTGAAAAGGGAAACTTCAAAAGAGGGAAGAAGTTCACAAAAAGGAAGGGACAAACTTCATCTTTCAAGCCTCAATGCTATGAATGTAAGAGTACCGAACACTTCATTGCTGACTGCCCAATAGCTAAGGAGAAAGAAGCCAAGATGCTTGAAAAGTAAAAGAAAGATTCGAAAACAAAGAAAGGAAAAGGACTAATGGGAATTTGGGATAAAAATGAGTCCGAATCTGAAGAAAATTGAGACTTTAAAAATGAAAAAACTAACATATGTTTCATGGCAGTGGAGGATAAAGGTAAACTCTTCCCCATCTAAGCTTGTAGCTGAATTGCATGATTCTTCTTGTGATAATATTGATGATCTAAATGAACTTTTCTCATTAATATGTTCCGTGAGCTAAAAATATTGTCAAGAAGGAACAAGGTAATAAAAGTGAAAATTGATTTCTTATCAAATGCGAATGACAATCTAAGTGAGAACAAAATTTTACTTGACTCCATATGCTGTATAAATTTTGAAAAGAAAATCACGTCTACCCTCTTAAACTGTTTTGCCTTTGATAATAAATGCTTGAGTGATAAAGTCTTATCTCTTGAAGTTATGATCTATGAGATTGATAATATGAAAATGAAAGTTGATGATCTCACGACTTGCATTGAAAAATTCACTGATGGGCAAAGCAATCTGAATAAACTTCTTGGAGTACAACGGATTGCTAGAAATAGAAATGGTATTGGTTATTGTAACGTGTCCAAAATAGGAAAATACAAGTCTTATTTTGTGAAAGCAAGGTCAAACATAAATTACCCTTGTTGCACTTCTTGTGGTAGAAATGGACACAATACATCTAGATGTCACATTAGGAAAAGCATTGGATTAGGAATAAAAATTGATTGGAGAATTAAAAGGAACATTAATAACCCCTTTGGACCCAAAAAGATTTGGGTACCAAAAATTACTCTCCCACCTCTTGTATAGGTACATTCACTGGAGAAACTCTGCTTCATAAAGTGATTTTTAGATAGTGGATGTTCAAGACACATAATAAAAAATGTAGCCCTATTAGAAGATGTTCAAGTTACAAATGATGGGTTCATTACCTTTCGAGACAAAAAGAAAAGAAAGATACTTGGCATAGGTAACATTGGTAACCATTATCAAACAAGCTTTATTGATTGATAAGCTAAAATACAACTTGCTTAGCATTAGTCAATTATGTGACAATGGTTGCAAAGTTATTTTTGAAAAATATTTTTACTCTATTATGAACAACTCAAGTAATGAAATAATTTTTGTTGCAAACTTGCTGGAATGTATATGTATTCTATCTTGATGATCTTATGGCTCATGATATTAGATGTCTTTTCGTGCATAATAATGATAGCTATCTTTGGCATAGAAGGCTAAACTATATATCATTTGAATTGATAAACGAATTGTCTTCAAAAGAACTGGTTAGGGGGCCACCCAAAACGAGGTTTGATAAAACCAAAATATGTCATGCATGCCAATTTGAAAAATAGATTAAAACCTCTTTTAAGCCCAAGTAAATGATTCCCATATCAAAATCCCTTCAATTAAAACATATGGACTTGTTTGGACTGACGAGGACCACTAGCCTTGGTGGTAAGAGGTATGCTTATATTCTAGTAGATAATTTCTCAAAATTTACTTGGACTTTGTTTCTCAATCAAAAGGATGAGGCATTCTCTGAATTTTCTAAATTATTCATGTGTGTCCAAAACTCTCTTGGATACAAATTGATTTTCATTAGGAGTGACAATGATAGAGAATTTTGCAACAATGAGTTTACCCATTTTTGTGATGAGAATGGAGTCTTTCACAACTTTTTAGCTACCAAAACCCCTCAACAAAATGGTGTTGTTGAAAGAAAAAAAAGAACCTTGTAAGAAATGGCTAGAACTATGATTTTTGAAAGCTCCTTTCCAAAATACTTTTAGGCTGAAGCTGTCAATATAGCATGTTATATTATTAACCGAGCCATGCTGAGACCTTTTCTAAGAAAAACACTCTCTGAACTTGTGTTTGACAAAACACCATCAATTTCCTATTTTAAAGTATTTGGTAGCAAATATTTTGTTCATAATACCCTAGATAATATTAGAAAATGTGATAGCAAATCCAGTGAGGCTATATTCCTTGGATACTCTTCTAATAAAAAGGTATATAGAGTGTACAATAAAAGAACTCTATGTATGGAAGAATTCGTATATGTTGTCTTTGATAAATCTAATATTTATACATCAAGAAAAGATGATGATAATGTAGGAATTTCAAAAGAAAAGGCAATGAACATTCAAAGCTCTATCACTGGACATTCATGCCAAAGAAGAAGAATTGGAAGAGTAACAAGAAAAATAAAGCAAGCAAGAAACTGGAGAGCTCACTGGTCAAGGGCTACCAAAAGAGTAGAAGTACAAAACTTAAGATCCGCCTTCAAAATCTCTTTTTCAACCATAACATCACACCCTTGAACTACCTTACTCGCACCTCTCTACCTCCCCAAATGTGTACTCACTATCATGGAATAGGGTAACTCTATCCCGTCCCAACCCAAATAGCATGCACACTTATCGTCCACATATGAATGAGTCAATCTGGGGTCTATTAAAACAAAAATAGATTGATCTTGCACAGAAAGCATACCTTCAACTTCCACTGAATCAACTCCAACCTCTTCCCGGTTTAGAGTGAAGACCTTGGCTTTCACTTGCTGTTTTTAGCTTCCTCCTCCATTTGTCCCAACAGGTGCTCCTTTGGCTGCCCCAGCTGGCTGGGTCGCAACTCCATGTCCCATTCTGAGTGGTTTTGGATAGTTGTTCTGCAGGTGGTTCGGGTCACCATAGTTGAAACATCTTTTCGTCACTACCCTTGACCAGCAATCTCTTTCAGTATGACCTTGCCTTCCACAACTTTAACATATTAGTGCACTCGACATAGGACCTGATGGTACTATCCTTGGCTGCTTCCCTTTATTTCCCCACTGTATCGGGCCCGGGTCGCTTATGGGCCGGGGTCTCATCAATGGTTAGCTCGAATGGAATGGCCAATTCATCGACTGATTCCTACCCTCATTTTCCATTCAGGTTGCTGCATCTACCGTGGCCGTTTATGTCACTGGATGAGATGGTGCCAGTGCCCTCCTCAAATCTTGCCGAGTCCCTTCACGAATTGATGTGTCCATTTCTGCTCAGTATCCACCAGACACTTGCAGTACTTGGATAGCTGGGTAAACCGTGCAACATACTGAGCTATGGTCATTCCCCCTTGCTTGAGAGTTTGGAATCCATCCTCCCTTTTCTCTGCTATCCATTGCAGTATATACTCTGCTTGGAAGGCCTCCACGAAATTCTCCCATGTCCAATCATTATCCTTTCTCTCCCAATCTTCCTGGACTCATTGCCACCAAGCTCGGGCCGGTCCCTTCAACCTAAATGCAGCAAACTTCACTCTCCTTTTCTCAGTGTACTGCAGGGTTGCAAAAATATCCTCCATCTGTTCTATCTATTGTTCTGCCTTTTCATCTTACTCCACTTCTCCCTAAAATGTCAGAGGTTGGAACTTCAGAAATCATTCTGATGCCTCATCCTCACCCCTAGGTGCTCTTCTATCCACATTATCCACTTTCTCAGTCAAATTCTGAAGAATGGCAACCATCTTATCGAAGGCCTGCCCCATGGTCACTCAGGAGCCGATAGCTCGCTCTATTGAGCAGCCTCACCTTGTCCTATAGCCCTACGTCTTGGTGCCATCTATTGGCATTCAATACAAGGTTCATTAGGGAAAAAGTTCATGACATGCAATAAATTGGCTCATAGATTGGGAAGAATTTGCAACTTGATGGAAAATAAATTTTTCGAATAACACTCCAAATAGTATAGAGAAATCAATAAAATCATGCTTTCATTAACCAAATCTATAACACCCCACCTCTTTACTTTCGGTTGGCTAATATCTGTAATAGGATGAGAATTTATAGTAATGGTCAAAACAAAAATTGATCGATGTATTGAGACGAATACTTTGGTGAAATAAAATTTTGTCGAGACCTAGATGTAATTATTGGATTTGTTCTACCCGTACCCTAAATTTTTGAAAGGCTATTAAGATTTTAAAAATAAGAATTTTAGGGTACTCTAGAAAGAGAAATTGATCAATGCAATGAGATGCACGTTTTGGCGCAAATTGTGCCACCCGGGCTATCGAGGGCATTTTCGTCATTTTGACCGCGCTCGTGACTTTGACCACAAATTTGACCAAGTGGAGAGTGAATTGAAGAATTTAAGTGTTACCAATGGATTTAATAGAATTTTTGGAGTTGAATAGTGAAATAAAATATTTTTCCATTACATACCCGATTTTGGTTATTTCTAAAGAAAATAGAAAATTACGGTTGGAAATGGGACGTGTGATTTCTTATGATTGGTGGATGAAAATAAGTGTGATTTAGTGATTGGTTAATGAGATCAAGTGCTTCTATTTGATTGGTTGTGATAAGTTAAGATAATTTAGAGGGCCCACAAGAAATAAATAAGAATGGCCCACAAGCATGAAAAGCTTGACCAAGTTGGATCACCTTTTTGACTTCATTTGGCCAAGCTTAATTAAGCTAATCTTGATTTGAGCAAGTTAACCATGGTTGATTATGCATGGCCATGCAAGATTAGAAAATATCTATTAGTTCTTGAGAATTCTAGGAATTTCTACAAGATTCACCATTGCTCTTCTAGGTTCTAAATAATTCTAAGACTTTCTAGGATATTCTATAATTTTCTCCTAGATTCTATAAAGATCTAAAGGCTCCTAGAGTTTCCAAATCACCATAGAATTCTTGAATACTCTAAATGACACCTAAGTAGCTAGGTGGACCAATGAAGGGCTTCCAAATGTTTAAGACCATTTAATAAACCCTTGACTTGAAGACCATATTTCTCTATATATAGGCCATGAAGGCTAGCTGAAATGGCTTTAGACAGCCAGGATTTTGCAGCAAACAAGGAAGGAAAAGAGAAGAGAAAGGAAAAAGAAAATAGAGAGGAAATTCAGAAATAGAGATGAGAAAGAGAGAAGGAAGAACAAGAAGATGCTTGGGTTGTTTAGCCTCCAAAAGCAGCAAAGAAAAGGTAAGGATCTGCCTTGCTTAAAGTAAAGTTATTATATAAAGCATGGAGATCATTTTGGTACACACATTATGAGAGGTTATGTATGAATTATGGAAACTAGCTAGGTGAAGTTGTGTGAAAATATGTTATGATTGAGGCTGCCGGTTTTCTTGTTGTACTATGGTGAAATTTTCTATTTTATGTGTGACCAGAAATCAGTAGCTTTAAGGGTGATGAAAGGCAGATTGGATTGAATTAATTCGTATAATAAACAAGGAATGAAGATATAATGTGTTTTGCTAGACGATGGGTTTAATTCCAGAAAGTTATGGGAGGTTTTATGTCCAGTACATCTGTAAAGTTTTCAGATTTGAACAAATCAAGTATATATCCTTGTAGCTAAGGATCATAGAGGCATTTTGAAGTAGTTTTGAGGTTAATCGGATTTACGGATCAAATGTTATACTGAAAATAGTAAAATGTGCCAAATCAGTGATGGGATTTTACTACTGGATCTTTGTGTTCAAAACTGAACAAAATGAACAGTAAAATTAGAATTCCATGAATTGGAAGTTGTAAAGGAATGTCTTAAGGACATTTTACAATTGGTTTGACATCATTTAGATTTGTGGATTGAAAGTTATGTGCAAAACAAAATGGTGTGTCAAATAAGAGAAATTCCAGAAAGTAGTCTGAAAATGAATGGACTTATGGGTGATTAATTGTGTAATTTTGGATAAAATAATTGGGGAAAACATGAAGTAAATCCCTTTTTTATGAAGGGAGAAAGGATATAGAAAAAGGAAAATGAAAGAATTTATCAAACGATGGAAAAACGACACGAACGAAAGTTGAACGTTTTCCTTGACCGTCGGCTAACCGTCGGGCACATCAGCCAAACGTCGACTACCATCAGCTATTTTTTGGCCAAACACGAGTTGATCTGAAAACAATGTTTGGAGTATGTTTAGCGACAAACAGCCAACAAAGTGTCAAAAACGGTAGGAACGGAGGTTAAACGGTCATGAACGGAAAGAGTTGCTTAGGACACGAGGTGAGTCCCTTGGATTTCTAAAACTCTTTCTAAAGTTAGTGTGCATTGTTTTTCCATCAAATGCTATAGTATATACCATTTGGAATATTTTATAGAAATATGTTTGGAAACATTGAATTTAATCCTCTTTTGGAATTAGAATTCTTGATTTCTTTAAATGAGTTCCTTTCTGGAATCGGGTATTTGGAAAATGTTCCAAATGTCCTTATTAGAATATTTTATGAAAACCTTTGGAACTCGAGTATTCGGTAAATGACCAAAATATCCTTATTGGAACTCTTGTGAATATTTTTCAAATCAGGTAAGGGTAAAATGACTCGAATACACTCGAAAAGTCTTTTGGAATCGAGTATCGATAAAATTACCTGAATACCCTTGAAAATTACTTTTGTGATCGAGTACGGGGAAAATGACCCAGTTACTATTGGAAGCACATTTTGATGTGTGAATAGAACCTTTCATCTGGTTTCAACATGATTTTGGAAAATGTTGTTTTGCCCCAAAAATATTTTGATTTGGAAATTCTGTGGGAACAGATAACCCTCTAGCCTGATTAGTCAGACGGGGTTAGTATTGTTAACGTTGAGTACTCAGCAAGGACTCTGATCTTTGTACTAGCTTATGTTAGAGATAGACGACCCCAAGTAACTTGATCAGTTCTGAAGATTGTCTTACTCCAAACAGGACGACAGAACATAGGGATGAGTCGTCCTGGCTAGCCATTTTAAGCCCGGCAATTGCTTATTGATTATGATGGTAGATTGTACATATGATACCGAGCGGGGACACTCATTGTGTTCAACCCCTTGCCACCTCAATGGTGACTGACATCAGGATTAGGACTCTTGGCTTATAGTGGCAAGTAAAAGATCCCTAAGTGCAAGGTGAGGTACATTTTTACGCTCACTATTCCGGCATGATACGGGTGACGTGCTGTAAGGCGTAGTCCTTGGCACAAGAAACTGTGTAGCCGAAGGCAAGGACTGCGGGAGTTTCATACAAACTGACCTTCTATTGGAGAAGTGCCTGTGATTTGAAAACTGGGGCAATGATTTGAAAATTGGAATACAGTTTTTCAAAAATGATTGAGTTTTGAATACACTCTTCATTAAAGAGTTTTGGATTCATTTCTAATGAACAAATGTTATGCTATTTCACAAAAAGATTTGTGTACTCTGCCTCTTTGATAAAACACTAGCACACACGGGACTCACTCGGTGATTTTTCACTCACACGTGTCTTTTATCTTATCTTTTTTGTAGGATCCGGAGTTGAAAGAACCTACAGATAGAGGACGATACCACTGTGACAGCAGAATAGGTCCGAACGTTTCCCTTTTGGATAATACTTTTTTGGATTTTTCATTATAAAGACCCCTTGTCTGGGTAACTAGATCGGGCAATACCCGATATTGATATGTTTCCATTGTTACTCTTAGTAGGGGTGTTACAAAATCTAACTTAGTACAAAATAAGGAAGTATCCTACTAAGTACTTCTTTTATTCTTGTGAAATGAAATTTCAAATGAAAAAGTAAATGCTAAATCAAATAGATAAACAAACATTTCTTCATGGAAATAAAGGAATAATCACTAAGGCTCCTATAAACTCTAAGCTTCACTAGAGCCGTTGGAGTCCTCAGAAGTCTCAGGAGAAGGTTCCACTATCCATCCTGCACTGTTATTGGGATGATCTTGCACACGATCCTTAGCGAAACCAAAAGATCAAGGCTTCTTCTTAGGCTGACCCAAAATATACCCCTCATCATCCTTACCTCTCAGCTTAGACCTCAACTCCGCATCCCTAAGCTTTTTTAGGGCTAGCATCACTACATTCTTAGGCATCCCAGATTCTGACTCGTATGACTCACTCCCTAGAAGCGTCGAGATTCCTTCCTCTATGGATGGGGTTGCAGGTGTATCAATACTACCCTCCCCATCAATCACTTCTTCTTCACTCTCGCTCTCTAGCTTTCCTATCTCCCCCTTAATCTCAAGTCCCCCTAGCTCATCCTCACTCTCATCATCAATCGCTCCTCCACCTCCTATCTCTCCCTCATCATCACCCTCATACTCAGCTAACTTCTCATTCCACTCAAGTGCAGGCATCTCAGGTATCGGGTCCTCGGGTTCCTTCTCTCCTCTGAAGTCTTCTATCTTAGGTGACTCTTAGGCGATCTCTTCCTCACTCGAGATCCATCCACCCACAGGTTCCATCTCTGACTCTGATGATAAGGAATCTGGTATAGGTATTGGGCTAGATGCACTACTACTTGTGGGACCGCACATAAAAGGCCAGTCTCGAATTATAGTTGCGGATCTTCTAGATATCTTATAAAAGAAACACAAAGAAATCAGAACTAAATCTCAACTCTTAGAAGTCAAACACTATTCAATAAATCTCAATTCCTAATATTTAGGTACCATTCAATCAAGTTAATTGCCTAAACCTAGTCTCTGATACCACTTGTAACACCCCAAACCCTAAGTACCTAGATAGGCCAGGATGTTGCCCCGTCCAAAGGACTAGGGGTCTTTATAACGAGATACAAACGGAAAAGATGGCTAAATAAAATTAAAGAAATAATCTCATTACATCTGGAAGTAAAACTTATACAAGTCTAAAAAATCAAAACTAACAAGCGTCTCATTAAATAACTTCAAAACATAAATAAATAAATAAATAAACTGAAGTTCATGTCCTAACGCTTCACCCTGCTCTGTATAAGAAATCCCCAGAAATCAAGACAGAAAAGGTGTGAGATTGACATCTCAATAAGTCTCGTGTGTGCAAATATCAATTGAAACCATTTCATGTATGCAGATTTGTCCAAATCACAAAAATCATGTTTACAAGTCATTGTCATTAATAACAGTTATACAAATGAGCTTTGCTTAATAAATTCAAAACAGTTCATAATAAATCACCATTTCATAACATTCATAATTCATTGGATAGGGATTAGCAAATGATCCAAACAGTAGTATCATAATCCATATCATGGTTACCACCATGATAGCGTCCTAATGTGTTCTTTCAATAATGGGCAATAGAGGATCCACCCACCAAGTGAGATACTCCTCTATCTCTACTCCCAACATTCTGGTTGTCCAATCAGAATCAACAATGTCCATCTGAACCAATATGCTAGCTCAAACGGCCTGACTAAGTAGTACTGTCACCTCTCCAAGTTGAGTTCATCTTCTGGAGGTGGCCTCCTGCCAAAAAACTCACTCTTTCTCTTCAAAACTAGTACTACAAGCCTACCCTCACTGAATACATAACGCTCTCCATTTAGGGGTAGAATCGTTTTTTCCTTTTCCGAAAGTCTTTGATTAGCTTGATTGCAAAACGTGGTTTTTCGTAATAGCGTTTCCAAATCGTTTAGTGATAGTGTAAGAAATTATTTTTGAATTTGAATTGTTGAAATTTGATAAACTCATTTAGAAAGTAAAACGTCCACGTTTTCCAAGTATCAAAACACAGTGTAACTCATCATGTTTAGCAAACGTTTCAATCCTCTTATCAAAACATCATATTGACATCAATTCCAAACAACATTATAAAAATTGCTTGCAAACATGTAACATTTATCAAAACGGTTATGCAGGGACTTACTTGAATAAATCAACAGCTAGGCCCAATTCAATTGATGGCCATTACTTCCACACATTCCTTATCTAGAGCAAATAATTCTATAATTAGGATCCAATCATTCCATCTACTATTTCATGCAACATAAATTCTCATGATCTTGCTAATCACCTAGGTCATTCATGGTATCTAGATGATTTAATTCATTACATCGCCTATACAACTTCCCTTTATCATTCTATTGATCATATCCATGAATTTATCCAAATCAATTCACTATATGGCAATGCTTATATTCATCTAGCATAAAATCATCATAAACAGTCCCATAAACATTAGAAGATCTCATCTTTGCCAACCTAGAATAGAGCTAAATTCATCATGACAAGATACATCAATGTCCTATCTTGTACATGCTTTGTCTATGCCTTACATCAACATATTCATCAATCTAGTTCATTCATACTTTCATGCTCGACTCCATAAGCATTCATAAATTAATACACTAATGATTAATACCATTTAAATCAGTAAAGATAGGATCTCGATTATCTCTTAGCGATCTAGACTTAAAACACGACGATTCTTTGATGACTAGCTTAAGTTAAAGCGATGGTTGAATAGATTGATCCGCTTGGATGACCTTGACCGAGACTCACCAATGAAAGGATAAAATTAGTCACTTATGGACATGATTTAAGGGAGAAAAGAAGGAAACAATGGAGTATGAGATGAATAGAAGGGTTGAAGATCAATTACCTTGTAGAGAGTTTCGGTTTTTGGCTTTGTTCTTGGGGTAGGCTTGCCAAATTTTAGAGAAGGTTGAATGCTGGTTTTTTCGTGAGTTTGAGGGGCTAAGAGGGTAGGGAATTTCGTGGTTTGCAGGACAGAAAATTCTAGGGTTTGGTGTTTAGGTGTTTGGAGGAGTTCTACCATACTATGAAGTCTTGATCACAAAAGAAAAGTTGGACAGCTTTGGTTCTTCTATGGGTGCCAAAACTGGTCAATGTTTTAGGGGTTATTGCTACTGTGTTTCTGCTGCTTGTGAGGGCCAAAAATCTGGACAAAATGAGAGAAGAAATCTGGTTGGTTTTGGTCTCTAGAGTGGCAAAAATAAGAGAAGAAAAAGGAGTCTTTGTGTAGTTGTTTTTGCTCGATAACTAGAAGAGTTTTTGTGCAGATTTTTTGGCTGAAATTTTCGTGCAGAATAGGGCTGGTTTTTTGCAAAAATTCTGAAGGAATTGGAGGGAAATTTCTAGTATTTTTTGGCTAAAACAAAGTCCTAGTTGGTTAAGGTTTTCTTGGATAATCGTAGATAGATTTTAGAGAATTTTAGTTGAACTATATTTTCTCTAAGGTGTGGCGGTAGCTTTGAGGAAATTTTTTAGAAAAATATATGAAGAAATTAGGTTATCTAGTTAAGGAATAATTTAATTAATTCCCTACTTTAATTTGAGTAATTTTAAATAGCTAATAGATATTATTTTGTGAGAAAAATTCTGATTTCCTAATTCCTAGAAGCTACCGAAATCCTTCTTCTTTTTTCTTCCTAAATTTTTGAAAATCATTATCTTTATCCAAGGGATAAATAATTCAATTAAAATCTAGCTTTTATCCTTTTATTTCCTTTTTTAAAATTATCTAAAGGAAATTAAAATATGGAGATTTATCCCTTAGGGTGTGGCGGCTACCACATTAAAACCAATTGTATATATTCCTATATTCTATCTCCTAATATATTACTTAGATATAGCTTTAAAAATCTAGATTAGTAATATTTAAAATTCTCTAAAATATTATGATAAGATATTAAAAATAAAAATTTAATTTATTCTCAAATATTTTATACAATAATTCCCAAGATAAATCACACTCTTAATTTTTTAGAAAATTGGTTCCAAGGTGGTGGCAACCCTAGGGTGTTTCCACCAAGGGAAAAAAAGCTAGGGAAGAAGAAAACAAAAGAAAGGAAAGGATTTGAAGTAGCTAGGAATCGAACTTAAGCCCATCAAGAATTAATTTCCAATCTTTATCCACTAATCCACACTAATTCTTGGTAAATATTCTCCTAATAAATTTCATTAATTCCTACTGACTTGCTCCATCCTCTTCCTAATAAATTCTTCTCAAAAAAATAAAACTCAACTAACTCCAATGACACGACTACTTCAAAAACAAATTAATTCATGCAACAACAAGCTGACATTTTCATGAAAATAGTTCAAATCATCAAATGTAGTATAAAACAATGTGACATGCATGACTTTTTCCCACATACTAAAGGTGGTCTAATACGAGGTGTTACAGTATACATGTGCTACCCACAGAAACACATGCTCTACTATCATCGACATGGGTAAGCTGTTTTTTAACAAGTAGCGCTTGCTTCGACTTGGCTTCATTTGATTCAAAAATTTTCTATTGATAGCATTCCTGATTTTTCCCCGTATAAACTTTATCCCCCACAACTTAATCTCTAGACCTTTGCTTGGCAATCCCTTATAACTAAAATAAGGGCTACCACATTCTCTTCTATTTATTCATTACTTAGTACTTCTCTTACTAAATTACTTGTTTATACTTGATATGTAAACTCATCCAACCCATTGGCTACTGTGTCTGTGACTTTTTGGTAAATGTTTTTTGCTACTAATCGATCCAGGTTGGTCTCCTCACGATACTTCATGCTAAATTAGATTTGTAAAGTAGACAATCTATTGACTTTCTATTTCCCATTGCTAAGGTAACTATCTTATATGAAGGTAGACACTAAGTTATTTATAATGAATATATCACCAACTTGCGACATCATAGCAACCATAATTGTAACCAGGAACTCATTTTTGAAGATAAGGTCAAAGCCATCCAAGTGTACGATTAGGAGATTGCACCAATTTTTTGAAGGACCAGCCTATAGATTTACACTTGTCATACCATTCATTAGCTTAGCTTCTGAATTCACAAATTTTGGTTTGCTCAAATATTCCACAACATTGAGTCTTAATCACCTTACCTCATGATTAGCCACAAAATTGTAGGTAGCACCTAAGTCCACCAATGCTAGTATTTCAATACTATTTACTTAATCTTTCACATGCATAATTAGCTCACATTGAAAATACGCCTTTTGTTTCATCAATATATTTAAAATTTCAACAGATTTAAGTACAGGATGGTCTTATCGTAACCTTCTTACACTTGAGCCGTATAAAACTTTACTCAAGTCTTAGTGCCTTCATCCTCACGCTCAAAGCACTTTACTATGAAATGAGTTCTCCTGCAATTGAAACAACCATTTTTGGGTCCTTTCTTGAACTCAAAACCCCGGTTCTAGTCCATTCTTTGATTTCTTTAGGGAATTTCTCTTTTACCCCTTAGCTTGCCTTTCTTATTTGTATTATCTCACCCTTGTTGCCCTAGTTTGAGTTGGGTAACCACTGTAGTCCACCAGATAGTTAATAATAGCCATTGCTTATGCCCCATTCTGAATGCCTTGTCATCTCAATTCTAATTCAGCCTAACTTTGCAAATAATCTGTGAAATTGAAAAGCTTGTTCTCTTTGGACATTTATTTATTGTCTATCATCAACAAATTGAACTCTTTCACATAGACCCTGTAACACCCCACTACCTATGCCCCATTAGGGCTGGGGATATCGCCCCGTCTACCGGACCAGGAGTCTTTATAACGAGAACACACAAAATAAAATAAAATAAATACTTCAAATTTAAACTTATTACAGCCCAACAATACATGAACAAATCAAAAATAAATGTCTACTACTGTCTCTCAAAAGCAATACATAGGTAAAATAATAGAGAGTCTTCAAAATCATAGGCAACATTCTAGCTATTGACCTTCACAGCATGATCGATTTGAAAACATGATATAAAAGGTGGTGAGATAAAAATCTCAGTAAGCCCGTGTGTGCTTTGAGTGTATCAAATAAAACATTTCATGTATGCAAGTTGTAAAAGTTTCATAAGAGAAAGTGCTGACAAGTATTAAATAAATTTCATAAATGAAGAGTGGTATTTTGCTTTCCAAAACATACATGTGCACAATAAATACAATCACTCAAAAAGGCAGTCATGCCACCACATGTTGGGCACCATGACAATATAACGATTAAAATGCCACACGTTGAGCATACTGACACAAGGTAGTTGTATAGCCTACCGAGTGAGATACTCCCCCATCTCTACACCCAAACTTACCAGTTGTCCACTCCAGAAACACACAGTCCACTTTGACTAATCTTACTAGCTCAAACTGGTATGACCTACTGGACTGATATCCTATCCGGGAAGGACTTACCCCTCAGAGGTGCCCACCTATTGAGAGACTTTCCCTAACCCTTTAAAGACTAGTCCTAATAGTCTACCCTTATTGAGTACTCAACGTTATTTATCCCACTTGGGAGAAAAAAGGTCATACAATGATTTACTTGAAAATAGCAATTAAGGTTTCTAAAATTCTTGTCAAAATTTGGGTTTTAGAAACAGTTTAGTGTTTTTGTGTAAAACTGCTTGTTTAAGCTCAAATGGTTTGCTTGACTGAAATAAAAAGAAAAACTGTCCTTAATTGCCTTTACAGAACAAATGTTCATACATATTAAGTTTGGCTTGCCACATTAACTTTGGTCTTCAAATGACTCCATACAGGAATTTACCTGATCCTTTGCTCTTCTTGGATTCAAAGGTCTTCCAAAGTAAATCTAACCCCGCCTGGGGTAAATACAAGGCATAAAATATCATTCGAACCATATTTGTCTTACACAAATAATTCTTAGCTCAACTAGTCACAACCACAACTAACCATGACCATAATGTCTAAGGTTTTAATACTAATTGATAAGGTATTTTATAAAATAAATCTAGTTTGATGAGTTAAAAGAACTAGGGATTCTAAAATAAATACTAATAAGTTATAGTTTCAAATAATAAATTATGAGAACTATTGCTAATAAATAAACTAGTGTTAAATTTTGAATAAAACTAAGTCCAAAATAATATTAGTAAATGGTAATATTTAAATAGTACTATTATTAAAAATAATAAATTACCCTATAATTTTAATTAATAATTAATAGATAATAAACAACTAATAAAATTAATAATAAATGAATTATACTTAATTTTTAATTATTAAATAATAATTAAATTTTAATATAAATTATATTCATGGATATAGATAAAAGTTTTAGTAAGATTAATTATTATGATCTACAAGGTCAATTGATATTAATTAATTCTAATATTTTATTTATTATATATATATATTATAATAAAATATTTTATTTATTTAACTAGTAAAAATATTAATATTTTAATTAATATTCTATTCCAAACCTCCCTAGCAATTTCAAATTTCATAGGGAAAATATAATAGTAAGTCTAATTAAAGTAATAAAATTTGTTAATAAAAATAACCTAAGATTAACAAGAAAATAATCTTTCACCATAAATTTTCTATTGTTAGAAAAGATTCATGAACACATTCCCAAACATCAATAATTGGCTAATCTATTCATGAACATATACTTGAATTAACCCCTACTAACACATGGCCAATCTTCTACTAGGCATATTCATCATCCATGACTTCAATAAAAAATAAGAACATAAAATCCTAATAACCATTGGTGTCATAACATCTGTCATGCATCAAAACATCCATAAATCTCATTAACCATGATGAGCATCTATTGATTCAAAAGAAAAATCCATAAAACCTAATCATACATTTCAACCTTCATGTCCTAACACCATCCCCTTCATCCACATACATACACTCAACCCCCATTCATATCCAATCTTCCTACCAACATCTAAGAGACATGAATTCAAAAATTAAAATGGATGTTTCAAGAAGAAATACTTGATAGATGATTGCTTGATGAAGGTATCTTGATTAGTAAAAGTCCACGCACTTGAGAGCCTTTAGGTGGTCCGAAAAATAGCCACGGTTGGCCATCATCATTTCAGCCAAAAGAGAGAGAGAGAGAGAGAGAGAGAGAGAGAGAGAGAGAGAGAGAGAGAGAGAGAGAGAGAGAGAGCATTAGAATGGAGTATTAAAAGTTGAGTAGAAGAGAAAGAACAAGGAGGTTTCTCTTATTTTACTTTTTGATGTTCTTGGAACCTTCAACAAAAAAATTGATTTTTATCCTTTCAAAAATTTTGGTTTGTGTGATTTTATGTTATAAAGACCAGAAATGAAGACTAGGGATTAAGTATGAGTGATCTGGAGTATTTGAGAGTGATTGGAGATGTTTAGAATAGGTTTAGGCTTAAAGATGTTAAGTGTGTGTTCTTGGCGTTCTTGAGAGAAAATGGCTTGCAAATTTCTAGAATTGTTGTTGGCCGAATGACCTTATGTAGTTAGGAGTTTCGGATTAGTAAGAAGGAGAGAGAAGTGATCAATTTTTTTCAAATTCAAATGGAGGAAAATAAGGAGTTGTTTGAGGTAGAGAATTAGTTAATGGTGGTTGTTCATGGGAGGCCTCTTGCTCTTCAATGGTGTAGGACTGAACAAGCTACGTTTAATGTAAAGAATAGAGAGTTGTTTAGCTTATAATTCTTGCTGAAAATGGTCTATAATGGCAGAGAAATTTCCTGGTTAATCACTTTCTACAAGAGTGTTTTAATGGAGCAAAAAAAATCTGGAATTAGTTTGAAGTTCAAATGAGTTTTGGATAGAGTAATCTTAGGAGCTTTTTGAGGTGTGATCATGGAGTCCAAGCACATAAGGTTAGTGTGGAGGTCAATGGTGTTCAGTCCATGGCTGAACAAGGTCTAATTTTCAGAGGTTTGGGTGGTGATTTTTGGCCTTTGCCTTGATAAACCAAGCTGGAATTTTTTCTGGTTTTAATGCTTCAAGAGTACTTAGAATGGTGATGATTTTGATGCAGAATTTTTTGCTTTCTTTGGCCGGATGTGTAGCTGTTTTTCTAAGGGTGTTTGAAGGTCTTTTAATGGTTGTTTTCCAGCCTTCTTCCTAAAGAAAACAGAGGAAGTTCCAGCTGTTTTTATGACCAAAAGGTGGTTTCAAATCTAGCTTCAAAGCAGGGAATTTCTGAAGCAAAATTTTTTGGTTTTGGACAGATTGAGCAGTCCAAAAATTCACTATTTTTCCAGCCTTCAACCTTACATGAAATGACCATTTTAATGGCAACAAATGGGGTAAGAATGTTGTTGAATTTTTTGAAAACCATCTTGCAAAAATTCTGGAAAATTTCCAGATTTTTCCTTTACTAAATCATGAACAAGATGATAGTAGGATTGAAGGTATAGCTATGGTGATTTTTTTTCCTTGGGATCTCATCCTAACTCTCCTCCCTATTTTCGGTAATCCCCTTTCCCTCAAGGTTGATTGTCGAATTTCAAGGCTAGGGGTTTATCCCCGGATTTTTTTTTTTTTTTTTTTTGAATTATAAGAAGAGATTAATAGATTAAGGATAATTTAAATTATAAAGATGTTAATATAAGGCTAGAGAAATTAAAAGAAACAAGAATTTCTCTAGAATTCTTTTTAGGACATGACCACATGATCAAGATATTATCTTCATGTCTCCCTTAAGACAACATTCCTATCTTTAAGGAATGTAAGAAAATTAAAAATTAAACATAGTTAAGATAATCATGAATAAAACTTAAGTGATGAGATTTGAACTCATGACCTTTGAGATTAAATCACAAAGCTCTAACCACTTAACCGTACTAACTCTTGATCTTATTTTCTCACCCAAATATCGTCCTTATCTAAACCTCAAGCCATCTTCCTATTTTGACCTCAAGCAAAATTACCTTTCTACCATTCCCACCCAATAAGTATAAATAAGCCATTTAACCTATAAATCACAATTCTAAAGTACATAAAATCATTCAAAAAGTATATTTGTATGCAAAAT
Source organism: Voacanga thouarsii (assembly GCA_026120185.1). Lineage (NCBI taxonomy): Eukaryota > Viridiplantae > Streptophyta > Magnoliopsida > Gentianales > Apocynaceae > Voacanga > Voacanga thouarsii. The sequence goes on along the minus strand of JANUWF010002794.1, from coordinate 81,299 downwards.
GACATGATATGCATCCCAACCCCCTTATTCTAAGGTTGGCTTTAGTTGGGGTTTCACAGACCCTTATAGAACTTATTTGTTTGAAGCTCCTTAATGCCTTTTGTACTAGCCAAGAATTGCTGGTAGGCAAAAACTATTACTTTAGTTCTATCTTGAGCTCCTTCTAAGAGTCAATAACTGACAAATGCTCTTGTGTTACATGGGTCCATTACCACATCTTGGCATGTACAAACAAATACATGCTTGAAACAGTCACCATCTCTAAGACTGGAATATGAATCGCTTGGAAGTACTGCTCTCTGTCCTATAAGAAATCCTCTTAACTTTTTAGCATGTTGCTGCCTAGTGGATACTTTTGGTTTTGGTACCTTCTATTTAGAATCGGCCAACTTGCATGTCCTCTATAAATACCCAACCCAAAATTGATTGGATTTGATATTTACTAGACTTCTTGTTGTGGCCCATGATATGGCCCATTTCTTTAGGTAGCCTATGATATAGCCCATAAGTCTTCAGGGGTCAAAAGTGAATAGGTTTAATTAAGAATGAGTGTTTGTTATTTTTTTTTTTAAAGAAACTCCAATGCCTTTATATCTAAATGCTAATTTCCTATCCTCTTATCATTAGTTGCACAGGATAATTATGCTAGAATTTTCAAAAGTTGAGAAAGAAGGCTCTTACTTTTCCAAGGTAATTCTATAGGTTTATGATTGTTAATTCATTTGGAAGGATTGGTTATATGCTAAGAGGTCCATTTTCACTCTATTTTAAGGGTTTTAAAATCTAGATTTAATTGCTTTATCAGGAATATAGTTCTATCGATTAATTTTGGTATTATTGTAGTTTGATATTAAGGAGAAATTTTGGTGATTATTTGACTTAAGTTAGGGGGCTAATTTCTAATAATTTGTGAAAGATAATTGGTTTTGACTTCTTTTAGTTTTCAAGAATGATCTGATATTGTATTTTTTTTTGTAAAAAGGTACCATTGATTTTGGTTATTTTGTAATGAATGGTTTTAGACAATGCTATTAGGTGTATTGTGTGTACTATTTGATTATTAGTTCTAGGGCTTAAGAGAGGGTTAGGAAAACATGTTCCAAAATCTAAGTGTAAGATTGAAATCACTTTCAAACAATAAGAATCTTCTAGCTAAATAGCTAGTCTTAATTTGGCCTCTTTGTTAAGATAAACAGTCAAGACTGATATTAGTAATCTACCTTGTAGTATGTATAAATATGTGTTTTGCCTTTTAGTCCTTTTCTGGGTATTTGGAAAAAAAGAAAGAAAAAAAAATTAGTTTTAGAAATTTGTTGTGTGTGCAGCTATGTGATAGGGGCTAAATTAGTCATATTTTTCTTAGTTATTTGAGGTTCATTTGTAATACATTTTGTTCAATAACTAGTCATATTCTTTCATATTTGAGATTTTACCCTTGGAAAGGTATTTTGGTCATCATTACAGATTTTTAGGGTAAAACAAAACAAAAACGTCGCAAAGCAGAGGAGAGGTGGTGCCGACTAAGTTTTTAGAACTAGTGCTAGTCGTGCACTGTTGAAACAAACTTTGAAGCGACGGAAAAATTGGTGGAACAGAGCAAAACAGAACCAAGGCGGCACCAGTTGTGAGGCTGGAATCGGTGTCGGCTGCATTCTGGAACACATTGTGTAAAATTTGAAGAAAAATCGACGAATGAGTAGAGAAGCAAAACACAATCGGCGCCGGCTCCAAGAGTCAAAGTGGCGCCGGCTGTGCCCTAAAGCTAAGGTGGTGCTATGATTTTTCTACGTGGCTTTTGGTAATCTAAGGAGTTTTAGTATCTTTCAACTTCTACTCAGCCAAGAACATTGTATCTACGAGTTTAGGCACTTCCTGAGCCTATAAATAGATGAAAAATACAAGGGAAAATGGGAGAATTCATTGACTATCATAGAAAATTACTCAATCAAATGAGGAATTCTTCAAGTTCAAGGAGGGTTGTGCAAAAAGGTCTGCAAGGGAAGAAAAATGAGGCTTGCTATGAGTGCTTTCTTTTACTTTGTTTTCTTTTTCTTGACAATAATGTATTAATTGTTTTATTGTAATTTGACATTGTTTTAGATATTCATGATTTTTAGAGTCCTTTGATCTTTTGATTAATTGATTGTTATTCTTGGTATTGATTACTTGTGCTTATTACGAGATTAATTGCTTGGGTCTTTCCATTAACTTGCTTGGACGAAGGGGTTGATGGTGGTTTCAATTCATTAGTTTCATATTTGTTAGCTTTTAACTTGCTTGGACAAAGGGGTTAAGAGTAGGGACAAAGTAACTCAAGGTTAATTGATATCTTCCAGGATATGGATTCATTGGTTAATTTCATGCATAATTTACCAGGAATGGGAATTAAATCAAGGACTATGGTTAATGCATCTTTTGGGTAAGACTGATTGAGGCAGTATATATGATACTAAGTTACCTAGAAGATAGGGATTCATGGATTGGACAAAGAAGTGAATCTATATTATCCTTCATGATGCTAAGAGAATAATTAGTTATGATAAAGATTGGGTGCTTTAAGATCATGTTTGTCTAAACAATGGTTTAAGTTGCATAATTTTACATCCTTGACATGTATATATTTTTACTTTATTTTATTTTATTTTTTCTTTTTATTTATTTTTCACTTTATCAAATCGGTTAAATAATGAAAGAAATGTGATTAACGTCTACTTGTTCCTGGAAGATCAACACTCGTTTGAACCCTATACTCGGTTAATGATGAGTACGCTTGCCCATATGTGTGATTTGGGTTGAACGTTCTAATTTAAACTTGATTGGGAATGTGCTTAGTTTTTTTATGTTTTTTACACCCAAGTCGGACACATCACTGTGTGTTATTTAAAAATAATAATAAATGAATTCGCTTTATTATAGTTTGGAGCTGAGTTTTTAGAGTTTGGTTTCTATGTATCATCATTATATTTTGTGAGTTTTCATGCCTTCCTGTAATTGTTCTACTTTTAGTTGGTTTAAAAAAAAAAAAAAAAAGGTTCCTAGATTAATTTTTCGTTATAGAAGTTGACGTATTGGAGTTCCATGGTAAACCTTGTTTGCTGTGGGGACTTCGCTATTGGATATGTTTAATAATAACAAATACATAAAGGTTCAGCTTGTGCAGTTGGCTCGTAGTAGTAACAATGCCTAATGCAGGTTGCCTGGTAGCCCATGGTAGTTATCTGGGCTCTATTTTATTTGGCCATATTTTTCCATCATTGGGCCTTATTTAGGATATGATTTTTTAAAAGGCCGATTGGCTTAGTAGGAGTTTTAGTACTATTATGGATTAAACAATTGTTAGTTTGTTTGGTTCTTGGTTGTGGTTTACACAAGAAATTTTATTGTAATGATAGTTTCATTTTCCCTTGAGGCTTTAGTAAATGACTTAAATTATTTTGAGAAGTAAATTTTCTTTTGAGATAATTAAACTTTGATTAAGGTTTTGGATTAAAGGATTGGCATTCCTTAATGATATGTCACTGTGTAACGTCTTAGGTGTAGACTTGGGTCGCATTTTGAGTTCTAGATTTAGGATGTTACACTCTCTCCCATGGTCCACTGATCAAGGTGCATTTTATCAATGCTACTTCTACCTTAATGTCCTTCACATCTAGGTTAATTGAGCCACCACTGTGTTAGGATTCATGAACTCCTAGACGCGAAAAATATCCACGAATCCCTTCTGAGGACCCAAGCCAAACGATCTAGGTCGATCAAGGATATACAGAATTATCTTTGTATTATAAGAATGAAGACTTCTGCCTTCCAATTTTCAGGCAGATGTGCAACATGCGAACGTCCTCTATCGGATACACACGACGAACTCAGTTCCTCACCCGGGAATGCTAGTGCCTTGGGTTTTAAGAGGCTAAATTTCTGGTTATGAAGACACGAAAAATCTATGAGAAGTCTACAACAAGAAGACGGTTAGGGCTTTCTTTTAAAACCACACGAACTTCTTAGAGTCCAACTCTCATCATATCTTTTCATATCTTATTTTAAGTTCAAATTAAATTAAAATGACATGATAACATTCTTCCATTATCTCGGTAATTTAACTAATTAATTTATCAAGTAAGATTCTTATAATCTGGACATCTTCAAGATACTTCAAATATGGACATATTTCCACATTCATTGTATTTGGTCATTTTTCTCGATTCGATAAACCTAAATACAATTTTTAGATACATCGAACTTGATCACAAGAAAAATAACCTAACGTGTTCGCTTAATACGTGACCCTATAGATTCATTTAACATTAGTAGTGTGCCCAAATTATAATTAAATAGCCCACAAGTTATAAGCAGTTTCTAGCAAAATATTATAATTATCAAGGTTAAATGAATATCAGTGATCTCTTTGAACAAAACCATAACTTTATATTTAGTCCTTTTGTCACATGATATCCAAATTAAACATAATGCACAGAACATGTCATCCTTATTAAGCTTAATCAACTATTTCTTGATCTCATAGTAGACTGTTCAAACAAATGATATCAATTTCTCAAATTGATATATTTGGGCACGATAATACATTTTAATATTCTAACTTATCAAGGGGCCCATGGACATCTCTCCCAAGAATGAGAGGGACAAATTTCTTCACTATCAATCATATTCTTCTCCCTGGTTTATTCTATATCCAACAGTGGTCTAATTTATTATCTCGTTAAAGATAACTTTAGACACGTCAATATATAGAATTTATCAAGTAAGAAACTATGATGAATTCAAGTCGAAGGACTTCTAATATCATTATAGCCAGAAAGTACTTATGACATGTCCCATGAAGTACTCTCATAATGGGTCATGTCCAAGACAATGTTCTCTAATAATTATTTATGTTTTGACTTGATATCTCATATATCCATGACCAGTAAAATATAGCCATCAAGTCACAAACATACTAATCTTAATTTATTATTATTTTACTAATAATAATTGATCAGGAACAATTTAAGAATAGTCATTGTATTTGTTATAGGATTTTACTATTAAGCCACGTACTTGATGGCCACTAAATTAAACACACTATTCATGAAAAAAAAATGCCTCATAGTATTACATAATATATAACGACAATAGTATAAGTACAAATTGTTTTAGGGTATATCCCTAACACAACGGTGCTAGTCTCACTATGTGACTCTATTTGAACCTATCAATACCTTATCTCTGGCAATCATTCTTAATAGATATTAATGGACTAAGTTTGGTTTACTACTCGATTATCTAAACCATCAATTCTCACTTATATTATTGTATCTATCCTTTGAGTTTTTTCATTCCATTCCTCTAAGTTGAGTGCACTTCTTGTGAATTAGGTCACTTTCTAAGCTAATGAAGGGGAACTTATACTTCTAGGTCCAACATGTCCACTGCTTTGGACAATAAGGCCACTAATGCCTCCAATTAAGGAATTCACTCTAAATAATTAGCCATCACATTTCTTTGCCAAACTCTTTATCAATACCAACCCCTTATCACCGATAGAGTTATATTCAAATATGGACAATTGGACATCACATTTTTTAGCTTGAGTTCCATCAGAATCCAACATTATATGAATTCATTTGTTTATTAATTGAGATCAAGTTTGTATTTGATATTATTCGATTATTATTCGATAATATTTTCAAGTTCGTTTGTATTCAAGTTTGAAAACTCAATTAATATTAAAGTTTGAATTGTTCGAATTCGTTTATATTTTAATATTAAAAAATATAAATAAATAAAATAGAAAATTATAAAACATATTATAAAATATTATAATAAATTTTAATACTATAAAATATAAATAAATATATTATAAATTATATATATATATATATATTTTAAAAATATAATATGTTCTCGAACGATAGAATATGTTTGTATATACATTCGAGTTCGTTCGCTTATTAAGTAAGTTAAATATTTTGTTCGAGTCCATTCGTTTATTAATTGAACAAGCTTTATTCGAAAATGAACGAGTTCGAATGAGTTTTTGTTCGCGACTGCTTTGTTTGTTTTCAACTTTCATCACAGATATTGTCTAGCACAAACCAGTTCTCGGACAGCAACTAGGTTCTATTGAACCCTTGCTCTAATACCATTACTATCATGAGGTTAAGTTTAAACTCAAACTTTATAGCCCCCGATGTTGCTAGGTTGCTTGACCTAATTCACACAATTTAACAAAAATACATGTAGAAAATAATGAGACACAAAGAAATTACAGACATCCATAGCCCAATCTTGAAGTTTACATTTCACAAGAATAAGGATTACAAAGTACAAGAGATTATGGCCAACTTTTAGCCAGTCAAGTACCTCTAACCTGATCTATTAGGCACCCACAGCTTTATCATTAGGCTTCCACAAAGCATATTCTATACTCAGTGTATCTCTCCTACTTTACTAATGGTTTTCACCTTTTTAATAAACATCGTCACTTTGCAAGTGATCTTTTCCTTTCTAGACTCTCTAGAGTGCGTACGTATGTGTGTTTGTATGTAAGAGTTGTTATTACAAATGAAATATCACAGGCTATTTATAGAATTCCCTTGAAGTAGATCAAAATCAAAAGGAAAGTAAGTAAATCCTCTTTGGACTCAACTATTTCAAACTTATCCTATAAGTTTTACAAGGTTCCACTATCAGAAAAGATCTTATCCCTATCTTTTCGAAATAAAGCCTTATACTTGGTTACATAACAGACACTTTCTAGATATAGGATAATTCAACTAATTTGTTGGTCACACTTGGGGACTGCAAGCCAGTCATTTGGTTCGCTTTATTGCCTTGAGCCTGTATGCAAGCTACCAAGTTGTCTATCTTGTGCACCCCTCAATCACTTTTTAGGTTAACCCAGAGTCTGGCCTTAAGCCACCATCTTGACTCTTGCTTACATAGACATCTCACTTATTCTAAGCACTAATATGCACTCAAGAGTCATTCATCAATCTTGGCTCCAACATTTAAGTATAACAAATATTAATCTTAATTGGGTTTGTCTATTAGTCTCAAACCTTAACGTGCGGGTGATTCAGATAGCATCCCATGCTCCTCACACTCCAACTCAAGCACCTAATATTAGGGCAAAGGAAGTGCTTTATTTTAATAGCAAATTTAGTTCATTAACTATTTAGTTTATTTTAAAACGGATAAATTTTTTTATCTATTAATAAAAAATCAATTTAATACACACACACATATAATTTTATTTATATATTTTGTTTTGTTTTTGGTTCCTGCTTTTCCTATATCACCATTCCATATTGTGGAAGGTTGACGTTGGTAATATGTTATGTTAGGTCTCTCTCCAATCCTAATACAAATAGCCCTAATGAGGTTTGCCACCACTGTGAACCTCGATGCTTAAGCATATAGTTTGATTTCTAGAGGGAAATAATGAGGGGGAAAGGGAATAAGTATTTAGTCAACTAGAAATATTTTTAATAATACTTGTGAAATTCTAATAAAATATTAAATTAATACGAAATAATAACTAAAATTTATAAATAATACAAATAATAAAAACTAATAATAATCAATACATGGTAGCCATTTAATATTCTTCTAATGACTTTTTTCCCATTAGCTAGACTAAAAGCCTATTTGATAACCCCATTAAGTATTTAAAATTAATTAGTTAAGTACTTATTTTATTAAGTGTGTTTAATAACAAATAAAATTAAATGCTTAATTAATTAAATGTGTTCCATAATATATTTTTGTTGTCACTTAATTGATTAAGCATACTAAAATCCAGTTATAAATTTTAAATAAAGTATAAGTAATTTATGAAGTCTCAATATATTAAATACTTATATAATTATTAATATTATTTTATATTTAATCTAAATTATAATAAATTATAATATAAAAAAGAATTATAATTAATTCCAATTTCAAATTTGGACTTTAGATTTCAGTATTCAAAGCAACACCTGGGGGTAAAAATGTCTTTTAACTGAACTACTGTCATTTATATTAAACTCTATGTATACATATATATACCAATTCAACTTAGCCAAGTATGTTTACCATTCAAAATCTAGCTTAGATGATAGAGAAGAGAAAGAACAAACAAAGAAATAAATCTCAACACAAATAAAAAATATATTAAAAAAAGAAAGAAATTTGATTTAAGTTGCATCTCCAAGCAAGGCAAGAAGTAACACAAGAATGAAAATTCTTCAAACTAAAGTAACTTGATTAACATAGTTTCCATGCAAAACGTCAATGATGTGTTTCCATTCTTTACACCACCGAAATCATTAGTCTACTACCGCCATAAATTTTTCCTTCAAAGCAAAATGTTTATATCTTGCAAGCATTGCAAATCTTCCTTCACACCTATATCATTACTCCCTCACAATATTTACGAAATTTATATGTATAATATCTACAATTTCTGTATCGCTACTCCCTCTTTATCTCTCACTTGTCACTGCATCATCTTGTAGTGCTCTTTTGGATAAATAACATCATATGAATTACAGGTTCGTGTTCTTACCACTCCAAAATAAGGAAAGATATAAATTATTGCACATTTTCTAACCTTGAATAATTTTCCAGTTTAGGTATATATCTATAAAATTCCAGTTTTCCCCCCCAAAACTAAGAGATATGTGCAGGCTCAAATACTCCATAAATAGAGATCTCTCCGAATTCGAGGTGTGCTATTTAATAGAAATTTTCTGTTTTCAAGATCAAAGTGAAAAGATGGTTCAGTTTTGGTGGAAATGTGATCTTTTTGAAAGGAGGGTTCATGGTCAAAATTCCATCCATATAAGTGACAAATCCCGAATCTAATTCCAAACCATCCAAAATGTCCCAAAACTGACCATATTGCTTCAAGCATATCCTTGGCCTTGCTTAAAACTCGCCCACCACTAACCATTAGATGATCATTATCTTCCAAACAAGGCATTAGTAACTATTCCATGACTTGTATGTTACATTTGTTCTTCTAGAGGAATTATTTCCTTATCAGCATCGTGTCATTTTGTACAACAATATTAGACAGATAATACTACATTAATTGAAGGTTCATGTTCTTTTCCAAAAAAAAAAAAAAAAAAAAAAGAGGAAAAGCATCATTTATTATTTCAACAAACCTTGAACGAATATTTTGTTCTTTAAATTTGACTTTAAGTTATATATCTCTCAATATATACCTTGGTTTTCTCTCAAGAGAGTTAAGTTGATATCCTGAAATCCTTCAACACGAAGACTTCTCCAAATTTGAGGTATGTTTTATTTTATTTATTTATTTTTAAGTGAAGTATCCTAATTTGATCTTGTGGGGTTTTCTTTTTTAATTATTATCATTTGTCTTTTGTTTTATATTCGTTGATATGATCACAACAAGGTTTTCAATTCTTAAGCACCTCTATCAGAGGCTGGATGAATTTACGTACATTTGGTTTTCCTTTTCTTTTCTTCATAAATTCCAAAAGGTGAGCATAATTTGGTTCTTTTGATTTGATACAAAAAATGTGGTAGAATAATTGGAAAACTATTCTACTAAATTATAAGTTTTTGGCATTGGATTGATGAAGTAGATTGGGGATGAATCACCTACATAGCTATATATTGATGTATGGATTTTTGTTCCGTTGGTAAATACAATAAAAAAATTTTCCCCAACTCTTATAGATATGCTATTGCTCACACATCATTTCTTGATGCTTTTCATTCATTTCATGTCTAATGGATGTACAGTGAATTAGTATGTATTAGAATTTTTTTAATATCATAAATTAACTATAAAATAACAATTCAATTAATTTTTTTTAAACTGTAATTCAAATATATTAATTTTGCAAGAACTTTTCTTGAGTACTTTTGTTTTCTATTTTTGCACGTTAAATATATTAATTTTTGTGGTGGATTGCGGAAACAGGAGGCAATCATATGCCCCTAAATCTAACCTATAATCCACATTAGGTACCAAATTGTGATTGGACACATGATCCAATTGGCTGCGAAATTCTATACATTAATTAGATATTTAGGTATGAAGAAAAGGGCAATGATCTTTTTAATAAAAATTTTAAAATTTAAAACTATTGAATTATTAATTATAAACTAAGTAATAAATTAAATAAAAGATAACAAATAAATAATTTTAATCTTAACTCTCTCTCTTTCATATATATATATATATATATATATATGTGTGTGTATGTATATATATAACCATAGTTGACATTGACTATATATGTATTTCTTGGCATATTTTCTATGTATTCAAATCCACTTGGTTTATATATGCCTTTCGATGATTTTACACAAATGGCCAGCTACAGCTACTTCCTCGTACAAGGATGTCAAAACCTCGATTTCTCCTCCTCCCATGGCTCTCTCTTGTCTTGCTTGCCCAAAGCTTTCATCTCTCCCGAGCTGATATTGGCACTGCAAGCCAGTACAGTCCACCATATGCACGTAAGTTGTCTTGAACTCTAAAAATTATACCAGAAACTCAACTTTCATAACTCTGATGCAAAATGCCTCATTTTTGGAATGATTCTGCAGCAACCGCCTGTTACGGGAATGCTGCTTCTCAGTTTCCAACAAGCAGTGTGTTTGCAGCAGCTGGAGAAGGGATTTGGGACAACGGGGCCTCGTGTGGTAGGAAGTATCTAGTGAGATGCATTAGCGCAGTGGTTCCCAAAACTTGTGTTCCAGGCAAGATTATTGAAGTCATCATTTTAGATAGAGCACAAACAGCAGTTTCTAAGGCTACCAAACCGGGAACCACCATTGTTCTATCTAATACGGCTTATGCCGCCATTGCAAATCCTTCATCTCAATATGTAAATATTGAATATGCACAGTAAGTCTCGAACCCGAAACCTTCTCCCACTCTTCTTCATTTCAATCATCATTTAAAGAAAATCTAAGGAAGAAAGGTCGCCAAAACCATCTAAAGGAAACTAAAATCAACTTATTTTTAGCAAACAAAAGCATAACAGTACTGGGATTTTTTCTTTTTTCTTTGTTGGGTTGGGGGTGGTAACTATGGGTGGTAGGCGAAGACTAAGGGGAAGTTTCTTTTAAAAAACGTGGGAGTGGAGGAGCGTATCTTACATGAGGAAGACAATTTTTGCATTATTGTGTGGCAAGTATATCCAAAAACGCTGCAAAGATTATTTCAAACTCATCAAGTTGTCTTCTTTTCACTGCTACTTAGTAATCATACTGCGGCTGATGACAAAATGTAGCATCACAACCACAATTAGGTTCATAGGTTTTGACCCAAAAGAGAAACAGTTTGGTTCGCTGGTTAAATGATAATATTACCAAAATAACTGGCCTACAATACAACTAATATTAATCTTTTGTTCTTGTGCAGGGTTTAAATGTATTTGGGGACTGCAGAAGTCGACTCTATGGCTAGAAGGAGAATGGAAGTATTATCCATTAGGAACTGGTTAATGATCTATTTCATTCTACCTTATAAATATGTTAATTATTAAAACAGTTAATAATGAATCATAAATTTTGCATTAGAGAAATGATGCATGGTTCAATTACGTTTTTTTTTTTTAGATATGGAAGTCAATAATCGATTATGAAACATATTATCGTTTTTTATTTCAAAATCAATTATTACTTTATCAATGTCGATCATAATCAATCATTACTTTTTCAAAATCAATTGTCTCTACCTCATGATCAATTATTAATATTTCATTAACGCCTGGCAAATGATTCACTTCTAAAAATGAATGATATTGTGAAATATTTATTATAATATTTTTTTAAACATGTTATTAGAAAAATAAATTTGTGACAGTTTACCAAAAATGTCATAATAGACACAAGTAAAATCATACCTTTTTACTAAATTTACTAGAAATGTAAAATTTAATGTGTTCTTAGAACCATATTATGACATTTTCTAAAATGTGTTAGAATACTTTTTTTTATATATTGTATTATTTATTTTGACATGTTAAACTGTCATAATAGCAATTGTAATTAAAAAAAAAATTGAGTTGTAAAAAAAAAATGGCACCATGGGTGAAAAAAAATAGCGCTAAATGAAACTCTGCCTCTAAAAAAAAACCATCCCGGTAAGTGAAAAAAGCCCTCTTTCCTCACCGAAAGCCCCTTTGTTCACTATACCCATTTCCCCTCAAAATCTATCCATTTCCTCGCAAAAACTACTCATTTCCCGCAAAAGCACTTTGGTTCTCTCTATCTCCGGTGAACTCTTTCCTCACCGAAAGCCCTTTCTGTTCTCTCTGTGTCACCGGTACCAGTAAGTGTTAGAATTTGTGGACTCCTAAACGCGAAAAATATTCATGAATCCCTTCCGAGAACCCAAGTAAACGATTAAAAAAATCTAAGATTTATAGAATTACCTCTGTTCGGTGTAATCAAGATCCTTCGATTCTGATTGTGCTGTCGTACGTGCAACTCGAATGATCACCAGATGCTGCAGTGTGCAAACGTCCTCTATTGGATACACACAGTGAACTGACTCGTTACCCTAGAAGTGCTAGCGCCTAGGGTTTGAAAGGTTTTTTTTTTCTGGTGAATGGAGGCACGAATGTTCTCAATAGAATAGGGCCCTGAAGAAGACAGTTAGGGTTTTCTTAAAAAAATCCCCCGAACTTCTTAGAATCTAATTCTGATAATATCTTATTATATTTTAATTTAGATTCAAATTAAATTAAAACTGATATGATAAGATTCTGTCATTATCTCGGTAATTTAACTAATTAATTTACCGAATCAAATTCTTATAATCTGGATATCATCTAAATACATTGAATGTAGACATATTTCCAGATTCATTACATTTAGTAAATTTTCTATGTTCGATTAACTTAGACATATTTCCAGGTTCATCAAATTTGGTTACTAGAAAAAATAACCTAACAAGTTAACTTATTGTGTGACCCAATAGGTTCATTTAACACTGGCAATGTGCCTAAATCATATTTAAATGGCCCACAAGTTATAAGCGGTTTCTAACAAGACATTTTAACTATATAGGTTAAATGAAGATCAGTGATCTCTTTGAACCAAACCACAATTTTATATTTAATCCTTTTATCACACGATATCTAGATTAAGCATAAGGCACAGAGTATGTCATCCTTATTAAGCTTAATCAATTATTTCTTGATTTCATAGTAGGCTGTTCAAACAAATGATATCAATATTTTAGATTGATATATTTGAGCACGGCCATGCATTTTAATAGTCTAACTTATTAAGGGGCCCATGGACATCCCTCCCATAATTGAGAAGGACAAATTCCTGCACTATCAATCATATTCCTCTCTTTGATTTATTCTATATCCAACAGTAGTCTAATTTATTATCTGGTTAAAGATAACTTTAGACAACATCAAAATATAGAGTTTATCAAGTAGGAAACTATGATGAATTTAGGTCGAAAGACATTTAATATCATTATGGCTAGAAAGTACTTATGACATATTCCATGAAATACTCTCACAGTGGGCCATATCCAATACAATGTTCTCTAACATTTATTTCTGTTTTCACTTGATATCACAAATATCTATGACTAGTAAAACATAGTCATCAAGTCACAAACATACTAATCTTAATTTATTATTGTTCCAATAATAATAATCGATCAGGGACAGTTTTAGAATAGTCATTGTAGTTATTGTTGGGTTTTACTATCAAGTCACGTACTTGATGACCACAAAACAAAATGCACTATTCATGGAAAGGAAAACCTCATATTATTATATAAAATATAACAACAATAGTATAAGTACAAATTAACTGTAGGGCATATCCCTAACAACGAGCCCATTCAATTTTCTCCACTACAACAGCCTTAAGTGCTGGCATTTCCTCTTTCTTCTCTTCTTCAAGTGCCGGTCTTGGAGCAGAACAAAGGTTCTATTTTATCCCTTTATTAGCTGCTTTCCGATTTGTGATATACTATTACTTAGGTATTAGGTTCAAATCTGTTTGAGATTGGTCTTAATAGAAATGGACAACCGACACGACTACCGCAAATCAGCAGTAGGTATTCTGTCAGACCTTTGCCTGCTAAATTTTTGTGTTATGTTTGAAGCAATATTTTTCGTGTCAAATGCTTTTCCTTTATCTTTTGTGGTAAATTTGCTGGGATCTTCTGTAAGTTTAACTTTTGAGCACTCTAGGAGATTCTCATAACTTCACAAGAGTTCAAATATTTCTTATTAGAAGCAGGTATAGGTACAGATTAATGAAGGCACCTAAGAAAATAAATTCAAAAATATAGAAGCCTTTTGGCTCATCTGCTTCTGCTTAAACTATATAAAAGAGGTTCAAGTTTTGTGAGTTTGTCAATACTCTCCCTGTGCTAAATGCATGTGAAGATTATTGAATTTTCTGCAGTTGAAAGTGGTCGAGGTTATATTGATAAATATGGTCTTCTAAGAAGAAAAAAAATTAGGATTAGGAAGGAAATCATCATAAATTAGGTTGCCCACTGGCAAGGTTATATGAGAATTTAGTTTGGAGATATTTCCAACACATTGGAAAGAACTAATCCAAGTAAATAGTAGTTCTGCATCATTTCCCTGTTTCTTTGAGGTAAATCGATTTTTGCATGCAGTTGCCAGGACATGCCCAACCCTATTCCCTTAGTACAGGCTCAGAAACAGGAAAAAATGAACCTATTTTATGAGGCGTGTCTTGCTACTGATAAGATGTCCTAGGCTAAAGTGCAGAGACCTGCTTTACAAACAAATTTTACCACTGATAAGACGTCCTAGAATGAACTGCAGTTTTTTATTTAAAGATTCAAAATACTAATTGTCTTTGTTTTGCATTTCTTCATTCCTCTGACCATTTAATTGCTTAGTGTGTGTGATGTATATTCATTTCATAGCTACAAATCAGTAGTTGGTATTTTGTAGGAGCTGTGCCTGCTAAATTTTTGTGTTATGTTCAAAGTAATATTTTTCTTGTCGATTGCTTTTCCATTATCTTTTGTGGTAAATTTGTTGGGATCTTCTGTAAGTTTAACTTTTGAGTACTCTAGGAGATTTTCATCACTTCACAAAAGTTCAAATATTTCTTATTAGAGGCAGGTATAAGTACAAATTAATGAAGGCACCTAAGAAAACAAACTCAAAAATATAGAAACCTTTTGGCTCATCTGTTTCTACTTAAACTATATAAAAGAGGTTCAAGTTTGGTGAGCTTGTCAATACTCTCCTTGTGCTTTTTATTTTTCTTTCAAAACTTTATTGTATTTTCTTTTTCTTGTTCGCCGTCTTATGTGCATCAGATAATTACTTTTGAATAGCATAATCTTTATTCTCAAATCTTAATTGTTGTATGTTGCCCCTCTTTTGCTAATGATAGCATCTCAAAATTTTAGTTATGGCACATTATATATGTTGAATTTTATGTACAGCCACCCTAGTCAGCGGTCAAGGGTTCGTAAACTCCAATATATTGCTGAACTGGAAAGACTTGTGGACATTCTTCAAGTAATAGTACTTCATTTATAGGTTGTAACAAAGTGCTCTTGTTCATAGTCTGAGAAGGGTTAAAGTTTTGTTGCAATATATTATATTTACTTGAAAGACATCTTGAGTTACAATTGTTACACTAACTGAACTAGGCTACCAAGGAGAGATTTAGTTGGTTGGCATGACTAGTGCAGAACATGTTCTTTTGCAATGCCATTCTAGCAACAAAATCTCTTCACAAGTAAATAGCGAGCTACACTTCAATCCACACGAATACCTACATTGGATACATTTTATCTTAATGCTTTTGCTGTCATTGGTTTTGACTAATCATTTTCTGCAACTATGAACCAAGTATTTTGTGATGCAGAAATTTGAATCAGATTTGGCTACAAGGGTTGGTTCCCTGTTCCAGCAGCATCTTTCTTTGTCAGTCGAAAATAACAAACTCAAGCAAAAGGCAGGAAGACTGCAACAACAAAAACTAATTGCAGATGGTGAGTTTTCTTCTTTTCACAAGGCTATCTCCTAGATTATTTTGTGTTGGCACGTGTAATGTATGCCAATGTCTTTTTATCAATTTTGATGTTCTGGTTAATTTAAGGCTTGAATAACTTATTCCCTAAGTGGTTCAGTTTCCTTTTAGTTTGCCTTCAATGGCCCTAAAGTTATTGAAACCCCATATAAGGATCCTATTTTCTTCTAGTTCTTTCTTCCACCACACGTCTGGCTTGAATAAGTAGCTACCTTATTTTTTCAAGTTTTACTATAGAATATGCATAGCAAAGAAATTTCTCACTTAGCAGGTTCTTTTTCATTTTCATTTCTATTTTGATTCTTGTTAGATAAAAAACTGTATTGTTTTTTTAAATATAGTCAATCACTAGTTGGCTTAGGTTACAACCTTTTCTTGAAGAGGTTTTTCCTCTTAACCAAATTAAATTTGATCAAATGAAAATACCAAATTTGATCCAATCAATTTGGCATCATTATATGTTGGAAAAAATTAATGACAAGTAAATGACATTATTTTCTAATTATTGTAATATCATTCTTGGAATGCAGGTGTTTGATGGTGGCATAGTAAAGAATAACGTAAAAGGAAATCCTCAATGCTAGTTACTTTTTATCAAACTTTGACAGGTTAAGGTAAAACCATAGAGATTGATTTTTTTTTTTTTTTGGTTAGATTGTGGACAGTTTGGGTTTCTATATATATATATATATATATATATATATATATACACACACACACACACACACACACACACACACACATATATATATATATATTTATTTATTTCTTAGTTGGATTTGAATTTAAATTTGTTTCCTTGATTTGTATTTCTCAAATTTTTTAATGCCCTAAATTAAATTGCATAAATCTTACATATTGTATTTTTACTCCTTAGGCTACAACTTTAGCCTGTCTATTATTGATTGTGACATCATCAACATGGATAAATCTTGGATGAATCTTCCTAGATATTGAATTGCATATGAAAATAGTGTAGACAGCTTTTTAAGATTTGTAATGAATAATGTAAGTTTGAATAGAGAAATATTGTGCCCTTGTGTAAAATGTGGAAATGGGGTAATGAGGACAGAAATGGAGGCACGAGAGCACCTTATGAGGGAAATTCCATCCCGTAATACTCAACACTGCACCATGGCTGAACAAAGAGATGGATAGTGATGTTTCAAGAACAAGCTATAGAGCAAGTAGAACTTATTGGGAACAAGGAAGACTGCTAGTTGAGATTCGTGCAAATATGCCACAAAATAATGTCAACGAGACAAATGAGTCAAGAGTTGCATCATTTGAGTCAAACCAGCAAGCTATCGCAACCAACAGTACTAGTACTGAAAGGGTATTGTTACCTAATACTTTGGTGTTCTCTTTCTATCCATGTTTTGTCACTACAGGAAGAGTGGCCTTTAGTGACAACGTAATGTTGTCACAAAATGCAGAAATGTTGTCACTAAAGACATTTAGTGACAAAAAAATTGTTGTCACTTTAATGTTACTAAATCTATGTCGCTAAAGGTATAGAGTGACAACAACTTATTCTTGTCACTAAATGTTGACTTTTAATGACAATATTCCGGTTGTCACAATGTAATCAACTATTAGTGACAACATTTCTGCGTCACTAATTTGTTTCAAAGATCATCACTTTTACCAATATATTGTCACTAATTGCTCACTCATTAGTGACAACAAACGCCTTGTCACTAATTGGCCATTCATTAGTGACAATGTATGCCTCTATAGGAAAAAACTTCATTAGTGACAACGAAAAGTTGTCAATAAATATCAAATTGTTGTCACTAATCCCATTTAGTGAAAACAATAATTTGTCACAATGTTGTCACTAAATCACTATGGCTAAAGAGGGTGGGTGACAACAACTGAATCTTGTCACTAAAGGCGAGTTTTCATTGACAAAAAATTGTTGTCACTAATGCCTCTAGACAATAGTGACAACAAAAGTTATCACTATTTTGCTATGGCTATTGTCACTATTTCTCTTGGCTTGTCACTAACATGGCATAATAAGTGACAATTTTCTCCAAATTCTAATGACAACTTTATTTGTTGTCACTACTATTCAAAAATAGTGACGACTTTTGTTGTCCAAGTTCATTTAGTGACAACTTTTATTTGTCATCACTGTTAAACTCTAAATAGTGACAACTTTTATTGTCATAATTTATTTTAATATAGTGACAACTTTACTTTGTTGTCACAATTGTATTATAAATAGTGACAACTTTTATTATCATGACTAAAACTAATTTAATGACAACTTTAGTTTGTTGTCACATTGCTATATACATAATGACAACTATCATCATTAATCAAATCATTTTTAGTGACAACTTCATTTCACCTTGGTAGGCATACAATAAGCTAGTAAAAAAGCCTGAAATAAATTAGAATTCATAATTTACCAAATATCCAAACTAACATAATCCTTTATAATACATAGGTTAATACAACTATTTATGAATACATCCATAATGTGATCAATCCAAAAACTATTTACAAATGGAGCTATTCATTTAGTATACTAACAATGATTACTTCTAAAATATAACTCCCCAATTGTGCAAAATGCTAGCTTGAATTTTCAACCTTGTTGAGGAGCTTATCAAAAACTCTGCATTATTAACAATTCAAAAGAAACATTTGAACATGATTAGTGTGAAAGAACAAGCATCAATGGCAACAAAATAGAAGCAAAGGAAAAACAATACTAACTATAAGTACATTAACTTGCCATTACCATGTTTCATGTTTCCTTCTTGTCTTCGATTGCATTATAGCCTCATGCTACCTTGTTCAATTCCTCAATCAAGTGATAGGTACTGATTTTTATATCAACTTTTAATGTTGGATTAAATTAGTTCCATTTGCTCATGTACATTAGATAATTATTCCATTTAATATTCCAATAGGCTAGTTTCAATGCTTCTTGTTATTTTCAATTCCTTAGTACCATATATACTACGAAAATGATTGACTTATTTACCTATAAACTGCTCTTAGCATTTTTTCTTGGAGAATCTCTCAAATACTTCATCAATAAATTATCCAATTCTTTGATCAAATTTTGAAAGAAGAAGCTTCCAATTTCACAACATTGCCACAAGCTTTGCAAAGCTACAATCCAGTTTTCACACATAATTTCCCACAAGAAACTGATCAAGCACTTCGCACACATAAAAAAAAAAAAAAACTATCCTATAATTATTTGTTGTTTAGAACTCAGAGATTTTAAGCCTTTGTGTTCATTATTTTAAAACTGTCAAGCACGCATCAAACTATGTCAAACAATTTTCGAAACAATTATCTCCTAGAATGCAAACTTTATTTCAACAAGCATTAGGTCCAATCATATCTACTCAATTCGGTCTATGTATTTGTATTGAATTTGATCGAGACAACGTATATTATGGTTGAAAATTTATGAATATCAATTATCAGTTTGTCACTTGATAGCGTGTCGAGCAATCACAATTCATTAGAATTTCACTCAATTCTTCAGTTCACTCAACAAGGGCTCATCAAAACCCACTATTTAACATATTTTTTACTAGTATTTCCAACCACTATTTATCAACAAATACAAATCATATAAATTTACAAAGCATAAATGAACGAACTACTCAATTTTCTATCAACTGAAGAATAATGGGT
Organism: Voacanga thouarsii; assembly: GCA_026120185.1. Taxonomy (NCBI): domain Eukaryota; kingdom Viridiplantae; phylum Streptophyta; class Magnoliopsida; order Gentianales; family Apocynaceae; genus Voacanga; species Voacanga thouarsii. Next base: position 61,598 of record JANUWF010002794.1, on the reverse strand, counting down.
TATAACTTCATTTTTTTTTTCATATCAAAACTCATTCAAAACAAGTGTAAATCACTTCTAAAATGTATTTCTAAGGAGAACAAAACTTCTTTGTACAGGATAAACATGATTCATTCAAGAAACTCACAAAACAAAGTTATGAAAATGGAATTTCACATGGTAAAACACACCAGCAACTGTAAATTAATTGTAAAATGCCCAATGCATAAAGTTCCAAGAAATTATATTAAGGAATAAAAACATACTCTTGTACACTTCATGCCAAAATAGTGATATGCTCCATCTTTGTTCCAATTATCTAAAAATAGCAAAAGAAAAAACAAAGTAAGAAATATTAACTAGTAATTCAATAAATTTGCAAAATGTACTTCAATTTTTAAAAAAGTGTAATGGGAAACCTTCAACTTACATTAAAATGATACCAAAATACTCTTCAGTTCTTCCCATCTGTGCTAATATAGTTTTCAGAAGATCATTTGTCTTTTGTTGCTCTTCTTGCAAAAGTTTGATCTCTTCCTTCATTTCAGCAGCTTGTTGCTCTACTTCGTCTCTCTTGTTGCAAGACAGCTGTTCTTAGAACAGGCAGAAGCAAAAAATAGTGTCAGAGAGAAGGAGAACGGAGGCGGGAGGTAGAGATGGGAGGGGACAATCGCAGGAAGCTCGGGGTCGCGGGCTGGGAGAGCTCGGGATGAGCTGGGGGCTACGGGGTAGGGGTCGCGGGTTGGGTGCACTGGGTGACGAGATCTGGAGGAGGAGGCGGAGACAGGCGGGGGGCTCGCGGGGAGAGTGGACAAGGGACGCTGCGGGGGGAGCGGGGGGTTGTTGGGAGGGGGGGAGAAGGGGCTGCGGGGGAGGGGGTGAGTAGGCAAGGTACGGCGGGAAGAGCGGGGGGCTGTCGGGGGGCGGGAAGAGCGGGGGGTTGCGGGGAAGAAGTGGAGGTGGTGAAGGGCGCAGGGGCTGGGGTATGCGGAGGGGGTCAGAAGGGCGGAGGGGGGTAGGAGGAAGAGTAGGAAGAAGAAGAAATTGGGTAGTCTAAGAAAAAGAAGAAATTTTCGAAGTGTTTGAAAAAAAAAAATGATTTTTTTTTTTGGCAGATTATCTCAGAAAAAAGGGAACAAAAAAATGAAAAAATGTCGTGGTAAATCTGTGATAATCTGCCATGGATTTGTCAGGGATTAGTAGCAATTTTTGTGATTTTGTGGCAAATCCGTGGCAAATAGTCACAAATTGGCTACGGAACACACAAAAAAATTTGTATATTTATATTTAATATAAAACTATATTATTCAATATAAAAAATATATTGTATATTTATATAATTTTAAAATTTTATATAATATCAATTATACTATCTTTTTATTAAATGATTTATACACACACACACACACACACATATATATATATATATGCATAAATTCATACACAATATAACCCACACACACATATACAATCATAATCATAAATATATGCATAAATTCATACACAATATAACCCACACGCATATATAAAATCATAAACATAAATATACGCACATATAAAATCGAAATAATATAAAATTATATCGTTTCTTTAAAATTTATAATTTTAATACAAACATATATTTCGATACTAAAAAATAATACATCTTATTTTCAATTTCATTTCAAGAATGAACGCATTAGAAAATAAATAAATCAAGATAATTACAAAATATTTCGTCATTGTTATTTAAAAGGTATGGAACAAAAATTAATACAAACCAATATAACTAATATATATATATATATATATATATAGAGAGAGAGAGAGAGAGAGAGAGAGAGAGAGAGAGAGATTTATATATAGACACAAACACACCCACCATACATATTGAAGTACATATACACACACACAAATATATACACACACTCATATACACACACATTAGAAAATAAATAAAGCAAGATAGTTATAAAAATATTTCGTTGTTGTTATTTAAAAGGTATGGAACAAAAATTAATACAAACCAATATAACTAATAAATTACAAAGAACGGAAAAAAAAATTCCGTGGCAAAAAAATGTTCAAAATTGTAGACAAAAACCTGGTCATAACGCTTTTCTTAGCAATTTAAACAAATCTAACGGTCGGATCATTAATTGAAAGTGCCTATCTTTGTAAATGCCTTAGGTTTTCGGTATTTTTGTAGACATTTGTTGGATTGCATGCCAAAATATATCCGATAATATCCAAACTTGGTCATAACACTTTTATTAGCAATTTAAACAAATCTAACGGTCGGATCATTAATTGAAAGTACCTATCTTTGTAAATGCCTTAGGTTTTCGGTCTTTTTGGAGACATTTGTTGATTGCATGCCAAAATATATCCGATTATCTTTAAATTTGGTCATAATACTTTTTTTAGCAATTTAAACAAATCTAACGGTCGGATCATTAATTGAAAGTGCCTATCTTTGTAAATGCCTTGGTTTTCGGTCTTTTTGTAGACATTTGTTGGATTGCATGCCAAAATATATCTGATTATCTTCAAACTTAGTCAAAATAATTTTATTAGCAATTTAAACAAATCTAACGGTCGGATCATTAATTCAAAGTTCCTATCTTTGTAAATGCCTTAGGTTTTCGGTATTTTTGTAGACATTTGTTGGATTGCATGCCAAAATATATCCGATTATATTCAAACTTAGTCGTAACACTTTTATTAGTAATTTAAACAAATCTAACGGTCGGATCATTAATTGAAAATTCCTATCTTTGTAAATGCCTTAGGTTTTCAGTCTTTTTGTAGACATTTGTTGGATTGCATGCCAAAATATATCCAATTATATTTAAACTTGGTCATAACACTTTTATTAGCAATTTAAACAAATCCAACGGTCAGATCATTAATTGAAAGTTCCTATCTTTGTAAATGCCTTAGGTTTTTGGTCTTTTTGTAGACATTTATTGGATTGCATGCCAAAATATATCCAATTATATTCAAACTTGGTCATAACACTTTTACTAGAAATTTAAACAAATCTAACGGTCAGATCATTAATTGAAAGTGCCTATCTTTGTAAATGCCTTAGGTTTTCGGTCTTTTTGTAGACATTTGTTGGATTGCATGCCAAAATATATCCGATTATATTCAAACTTGTTCATAACACTTTTCTTAGCAATTTAAACAAATCTAACGGTCAGATCATTAATTTAAAGTGCCTATCTTTGTAAATGCCTTAGGTTTTCGGTCTTTTTGTAGACATTTGTTGGATTGCATGCCAAAATATATCCGATTTTCTTCAAATTTGGTCATAACACTTTTCTTAGAAATTTAAACAAATCTTATGGTCGGATCATTAATTGAAAGTGCCTATCTTTGTAAATGCCTTAGATTTTCGATATTTTTGTAGATATTTTGTAGGACTACGTGTAAAAGTATACCCGATTATCTTTAAATTTTGTCATAGCACTTTTAATATCAATTTAAAAAAATATAACGGTCAAATCATTAATTAAAAGTGCCTATCTTTGTAATGTCTTAGGTTTTCGGTCTTTTTGTAGACATTTGTTGGATTGCATGTCAAAATATATCCGATTATCTTCAAATTTGGTCATAACACTTTTCTTAGAAATTTAAACAAATCTAACGGTTAGATCATTAATTTAAACTGCCTATCTTTGTAAATTCCTTAGTTTTTTAGATTTCTGTAGATATTTAACTGGATTGCGTGTCAAAATATATCTGATTACCTTTAAATTTGTTTATAACATTTTTCTTAACATTTCAACAAATCTATCGGTTGGATCTTTAATTTGCAGTGCCTATATTTGTAAATACCTTTAGTTTTCAGTATTTTTGTAGATATTTTGAAGGATTACGTGCAAAAGTATATCTGATTATCTTTAAATTTGATCATAACACTTTTTCTTATAATTTATACAAATCTAACGGTTAGATTATTAATTTAAAGTGCCTATCTTTATAAATATCTTTATAAAAATTGGTGTTGTCACTAATGAGATTTCCCACTTTCAAATGAGATTGGCGGGAAAGCCTTTAGTGACAAAGTTTTCCATTCACACTAAAAGTTATCATTTAGTGACAATCATTTTTGTTGTCACTAAAGGTTTGTCTTAGCAACATAAAATGTTGTCTCCAATTTATGTTATTTAGTGACACGCATTTTGTTGTCACTAATATTTTTGTCACTAATGCCCATTTCTCCAACGTTTTTCGTCACTAAATGCACATAAATAGTGACAAGAAAAATGTTGTCACTATAAGTATACTATTTAGTGAGAAGATATTTTTTTGTCGCTATAAGTGCATTATTTAGTGACAACAGTTTCGTTTTAGTGATAGCAATTCTTTAGTTTTCACTAAATAGATTTTTTATTTTCAAATGAGATTAGAGGAAAAGCCTTTAGTGACAAAAGTTAGTGACTACATTTTCTACTGTCACTAAACGTTATCATTTAGTGACAAGAGTTTATATTGTCACTAAAAGTTTGACCTTTACTGACAATTTAATGGTTTGTCACTAATTCTGTTATTTAGTGACAAGCATTTTGGTGTCACTAATATTTATTGTCACTAAAGTCTATTTCTCCTGTAGTGTGTTCAAATGTTGCCTAATATGCTTTCTTTGGATATTTGATCATTTTAGGACCTAGTGGAGATTCTGCCCAGTGGGTATTGAGTTGTTGACCTATTGGCATTTTGGAGTTGCGATTTTTGTTGTGGTGATTGAGATGTTGGAGTTAAATTTGTGCTAATTTTTTTGGTTGTGGTGTGTGGAGATTGCATTGCCTGAATTGAAGGAGTTGATTTGGTTGATTAAATTAAGTAGGAAGTTGCTCTGTATATGGTAGTTTACTCTTGTTAAATGTGCCTTGATTTATTCATCTCATCCTACAATTTGCACTGGAAGTTGTTACCTCTAGTAGTTTTGCACACTGGAATTTACTGTTTTCGATTTTCTGTTTTGCAAAATGGCCATGTTTTATGTTTTCTGTGATTTTCCTGACTTTTAAATAACAAGAAAAATACCTTTTTATGCATAGTAGGTGATATTTTCTGTGATTTTCCCATTTTTGTTTTCTGTGATGTTCCTAACTGTTTATATGAACTTGTTAGATGTTGAGTATCCTTTGTTTCGCCTTTTCTCTAAGCATTTTCAAGTTTAGTCTTCTTGAAGAATTGAATCCAAGCAAGTTTTTTTAATGCTTATAAGTGCGTGAACTTTGCTATAAAAATTTTCTATTTTGACCATGTCGATGATTATATTCAAAACTTTTGCAAAACTGATCTTTCCTTTGAAATGCCACCTTGAATCTTGACTCTAGAGACATGAGTGATGAATGTAGTGTGTGTTGTTGTGTCAGAAACTACTGCATATAATTGAAGAAATTTTCAAAAAAAAAAAAAAAACTAAGAACAATGGATTTTCAGTACCTACTGTGTACTGTTTTGGAATCTGTTTTGAGCATGATTTTTACTGGTGAAAAGGTTAAAAATGCAGGTTTTTGTGTGCTTTAATAATCTAGAAAAGTTGGGATTAAAACGGGATCAAGGTCGAGAATTCTTGTTTTTTTCTCTCTTTGTTGACAGATTTTGACAGATTCATGCAGTTTCTGTTTAGAATTTTTTGCGAACTTTGTGTACATGATTTTCTATATTGGCCAATTATGTTTTGTTTCTTATATGTTAAAATATTTTTTTGCAAAGTTTGAGATCATTCAGAGGTGTTTTACCCTTGGAAGCATAGATAATGCTTGCTGGAAATTGAAGGTAGCTTAGGGGTTTTTGTGGTAAATTACTAAGTTTAATTTGTTTTCTTGAGAAATGATCGAGGGTGGATTTTATGCTTGTTAAGGTTTGATGGAAGGTCTTAGGTGATGAGTATATGTAAAATTCATACTTGCTGGTCTTTGATATTATTTGGCGAACAAAGCATAATAGTGGCATGATGTGCACTTGGTGTATAACGTGGACTTGATTTTTTTTTTTTGGGAAGATCTTGGAAGTGTTGTGATTAATTTATACGAACTCTTTTCTAGATTTGGGATGTTTTCAAGGGTAAGGACCAATTTGTGCTACAGCTTTTAATGTCAAGTTTATTTTGAGATCTGGGAGTTGTTTTGTTCATAATTTTTTATTGTAACATTCTCTTTAGGTAAATGCAAATGTTTCAGTATTGAGAATAAGATATCCAACCAAAATAGTTGCCACAACACGTATTAAAAGTTTGGATCCTGAAAAACTTGTTGGTTCGCATCCCTTAGGAGAAGATTGGTGTGAGATTGATATCATACATTCACATTCTCATAATGAAAAGCTTATTCATCTATACTTAATCCTCAAAACAATTGGAGATGCTCATAGTGCACCCATTGCATGACTGATGGCCTTGGTATGCCTATTATTCTAGTGTCTGAATTTCTATTGCAGTGTTTAGTACTTTAGTGCAATTGGAGATACTCCCTGTTTTTTGGTAGTCGGTTGGCATAAATGAATCCTGTTCATTCAATTCTTTGCTACGGAAGCCATTAGTTTCTTACATTTTTTCCACTGTACGTAAGGTAACCAATTAGTAATAGTAGTGTTTCTGTGGTGGTGGTAGTGACTAAATTCTTCTATTTTGATTTCTAACTTATGTTATTAATTTATATATGACAGCTCCGTAGGATTCGAGATGAATGATCAAGAGAAGATGCTTTGTTGCAGGTACTATTTTGATGATGCATATTAGGGAAGAGTGCATTGGATTATTCTGCTACGTGGAAATACATTTTGATATATTAGTTGATTTATCAGCCTTAATGATATGAGCTAAAAACACAAAAGCCTTTTGATTTTGAAGAACCCTAGAGTTGGTCACCCAACTCTCTACCAAATTTAGACACACAAATGAAATAAATACAAATGCACTTAACCCAATGAGAATTGGTAAATCTAGCCTACTGCAAAACACCTAAATACCCTAATCTATCAAGAAATTAGAACAAAAAGATAGGATTTGAAGACACCCAAAAACTCAACCTATCAAGAACACTAGATGAATACTAACACCTAAGAATAGAGAAAGAGATTTAGAATATTTTGGTAGAGAAACCAAATTCTGTCAAGAGGGTTGATTTTCTATTGAATTTCATGGCTAAATTAAGGACAAAATACAAGATCCATCAAAGAACTCAAAACAGTGAGTTTGGTGAAGAAATGACACAACCAATTCAAATACTAAGACCCTAAGCTAAAATAAAGAACTTAGAACTCTAGAAATGAGAATAAAGTCTATTAATTCACATCCAAGAACCCTTGATTCAACAAGGAACTAAGAACACTTGAATAAGATAAACTAGGCAACTAAAGATAACCTCTACTCTAGACCATTAGATTAACAAGAACCTAAGATTCTATTTTGATAGGTTAGTTTGATCTATCCTTAAGAGTTTATAGACTTAAATCTAAGGCAAGGAATGGAATCCTAAGATTGGTCTTGGCATTCATGGAAGAAACCTCAAAGAACCCTCTCAAGAGTGTCTTTTTGATTTTAATAAAATATTTAAGTTAAATTTGAAATGTTATAATGCTATATATATAGGCATCTAAACCTAACTAAAGTGAGATGAAATCTCATCTATTTAAGCCTTTAAATGGTCCAAAATATTCTTATCACATAATAAAAATTGTGGGAATTAATTTAGAAACTGAAATAAAACAAAACAGAAAAATTCAACAAAACTGGGCATGGCTCGAAGGTACCTGACGGCAGGTGTACTAGGCCTGGTGCTAGGTGTGTTCTGGAATAGAGCAACTCCTCCAAAGTGTATCTGGTGCCAATTGTACTAGTGTACCTGGTGCCAGATGTATCCTAGTTCCATATGGCTGGCTTTTTCTTATCCTTTCAGTCCCCTCTTATGTTCCTTTGGCCTTCCACACGAGTTGTTGTGCAAATCCAGCTCTCATGGGCCTTCTTTTTGGCATACATCTCTTCAGACTCTTCATTCACTTGTTTAATAGCTTTGCTTGAATCCTCCCTCGTAAGCTCCCATGTCTTGGATTCTTCTAAGGTGCCATGAAGTGTAACTTTTAGTTCCATCCCCCTCCTTTAGCTTTAACATATTGCTTGGATGGATTCCAATTATTTCCCTCATCTTTGGGTGAATTCATCTTCAAATAAGCACCTACATAAGATTTCAAACAAGAAGTTTTGTTGTGAAGACAAAATGTAAGCCTATGCTCCCCCACATAAAATGCATGCTTCCCCTTTTCTTCGCTCTTCTTTTTTGTAGCTTCTCCCTCTTTGTTTTCATCTTTTAAGCACAAAAGAATCACTCTCATTTTGTCCACATCTTCTCTCCTCTTTTCATTTTCCTTTTTCATTCCTTATTGTTTTGAGGTCTCTTTTTGCACTCTTTCTTTTCCTTTATCATTTTTCCTCTCATTCTCTTTTTGTAGAAGGTCTCCTACTACACTCTTCTTTTTCTCATTGCTTCTCATTTTCCTTTGCACTTCTCTCACCTCGCTTGGGGGTAGGGGTAGAAGAGTATATAGTTTACTTCCCTTAATAACCGAGTAAGAAATCTCCTTCCATCATGAAACACTCTCATATCAAATTGCCATGGTCTTTCCAAAATTAAGTGGCTAGTTTGTATAGGGACTACATCACAAACAATTTCATCTTGATACCCCCATTTCAATTGTTAACACCACTTGTTTATTCACCCTCAACTTCCCACTATCATGAAACCATTGCAATCTATAGGGGTTGGGATGTTTCATTACTTATAGACCCAATTCCTCCACAAGACTAGCATTCACAACATTGGTAAAGCTCCCTTTATCAATAATAGAAATATATGGCTTTTGGTCAATAAGGCAATGGGAGTAGAAAATATTGTTTCTTTATAGGATTTTCTTCATTTCATCATCACAAACATCTCCTACAACACAAGTTCTCATTTCCTTAATTGCGACTCCGGCTAATGAGTAAAGAGGTGGCATAACCATTCTTTCGTCACTAAAATTATCATCACCATTGTGTCCCTCATTTTATTTCTCATCTCCACAATCCTCCTTCCCACTAGTTATCTCTCCTTGGGTATTAGTAAACATCATTTTTTTGGTTGGACACTTATATGAGGTGTGCCCATAGCCTAAGCATTTGAAGCATTTAATGTCCCTAGTCCTTGGAGGTCTCTCAATACCTTTCCTCTTATCCTTGGCACATTCTTCTTTAGGCCTGTAGGGTTCTTATGGTGGTCTTGATGGTTTTGGTTGCTCTTCCCTCTCTTTAGGTTAGTGGTTGAAAATAGGATTGGAGTAGATAGTTTCTTTGGAGTGTGACTTTCTTTTGAGTTGTTCCTCACTTTTAATGGTCATATGCACCATCTCCTCCAAAATTTCATAAGAATATAACTCAACCATATTGTCTATGTCCCTATTCAACCCACTCAAAAACCTTGCTTTTGTAGCCCTCACATCCACAACAATGTTAACCCTTATCAAGGTTACCTCCAACTCCTTGTAAAAATCTTTACACTTTTATTTCCTTGTCTAAGCACATGTAACTTTTGGTGAAGTTCATTATAGTAGTGTAGGGGTAAAAATCTTCCTCTCATCAATTGCCAAGTAGTAACTGGTTAATTGCCCATTCTCCTTTTTTGGGATGCTACTTGGTCCCACCATACTAAAGCATACTCAAGAAAACTTAAAATGGCCAATTTAACCTTGTTCCGCTCATTATTCTCATGGCACTCAAATAAAATCTCCATCCTTCTTTTCCACATAAAATAAGCTTCCAGGTCACTTTAACCTTAGAAATAGGGTACTTTCATTTTGATGTACCTTAACTCTCTATCTCCCCCATCTTCGTCTTGCCTTCTCACTCTAATCATGTTTCCCCAATTTTGTCCTCTGTAATCTTCCTCATAGACTTCCTCATCCCAATCTTCTATTCTTTCAAACTCTCTCTCAAGCCCCTTCACATTTTGTTCATCATGCCTACCTTGCATTCTACCTCTTCCTCCTCTCAACCCTTGCCTACCTCCCCTCAATAGTGTAGGTGGATGACTTCTTACAGAATGCTCATCCCAATACTCTCTTTGCTCATACAATGGGGGTGTGACATTACTTTCTTCTCTCATCCTATGGTTATCTTATTCTCTATAACCCCTTTTTTGTGTAATGGTTGAGGCTTGGCCTTGGTTAGTTTGAAATTTAGTGATATCTCTCCTCATCTAATCTATTTTTGCATTGAGAGTTTCAAAGGCAGCTCGAATATCAAAAGAGTCCGGGACATTTTTTGTAGGGATTTTACTTGAATGGTTTAGATAGAAGAAATATTCCTCACAAGCACTCCCTTACATGTATGCACTCACCCTCGTGTTTAACTCTCTTTGCCTTTTATATAAATAGGCTCACCCTCTTGCTTTTTTCAATTCACTTAAGTTCTCAACAAGCTCTTCCCAAAAAAGTATCCCTAATTGCTTAGGAATTAGTCCAAACTTTAACAAGTCTACTAACTCTCAAAAGACAATCAATTCGATGACTAACGGTGGAAGTTGATCAACACACAATAATGAGCCTCAAGGAGTTTATATCAATCAAGGAAATTAAATGAATTCAAGAAGCTCAACAAAATTGACTAGGGAATGGGTGAATGGACAAGACCTAACAAGAATTTTCAATGTAACACTAGAGGTTCAAGAAATATAGCATTCAAGAGTAAGAGTAAGAATTTATCAATAAGATGATCTCTCAATGGGCAAGCAATGTCTCCAAAATATTTAAAATGATAGATAATTAACTATAGAAAGTGTTTGCAAAAGTTTTAGTCACAATTTCAAGTGAAAAGTTCACTCAAGCAAAATATCAAATACTTTGTAGGCAGTTTTCAGAACTCTAGATATAGCATAAATTTTAAACAATTTTAGCCCCCAAAATCAACACACAACAAGAAATTTGCAATCCCCAATGATTATACTATCAACAAGGAACAATTTTAACACATCAAACACAAGAAAAATCAAAGAAAATGTGACCTTTTTGTAGCACAAATTTGAGTTTTGTGATTGACCAATTTTGAAGCCTTGTTTAATGTCTCCAAGTTTTGATGAGAATCAAAACTTTTCTTGCTCTGATACCAAACTATTTGATATGATCTTGGAGTTGATTTTCTATTGAATTTCATGGCTAAATTTAGGAAAAAAAATACAAGACCCATCAAAGAACTCAAAATAGTGAGTTTGGTGAAGAAATGACACACCCAATTCAAATACTAAAACCCTAAGCCAAAATAAAGAACGAACTCTATAAATAAGAATAAAGTCTATTAATTCACACCCAAGAACCCTTGATTCAACAAGGAGCCAAGAACACTTGAAGAAGATGAATTAGGCAGCCAAAGATAACCTCTACTCTAGACCCTTAAATTAGCAAGAACCTAAGATTCTATTTTGATAGGTTAGTGTAATTTATCCGTAAGAGTTTATATACTCAAATCTAAGGCAAGGAATGGAATCTTAAGATTGGTCATGGCCTTTATGGAAGAACTCTCAAAGAACTCTCTCAATAGTAACTTTTTGATTTCAATAAAATATCTAATTTACATTTGAAATGTTATAATGCCATATATATAGGCATCCAAACCTAACTAAAATGAGATGAAATCTCAGCTATTTAAGCCTTTAAATGGTCCAAAATATCCTTATGACATAATAAAAATCATGGGAATTAGTTTAGAAACTAAAATAAAACAAAATAGGAAAATTCAGTGAAACTGGGCATGGCCTGAAGGCACCTGGCGCCAGGTGTGTTCTACAACAGAGCAATTCCTCCAGAGTATACTTGGCACCAGGTGTACTAGTGTAGTCGGTGCTAGGTGTGTCATTGTTCCATACAGTTGGCTTTTTCTTGTCCTTTCAGCCCTCTTTTATGCTCATTTGGCCCTCCACACAGGTTGTTGTGCAAATGCAGCTCTCTTTGGTATTCTCTTTAGCATCCATCTCTTCATGTTCCTTAGCTTGTTGAATGGTTTTACTTGAATCCTCCTTTGTAAGCTCCCATGTCTTGGATTCTTCCAAGGTGCTATGAAGTATGGGTTGTAGGTCCATCCCCCTTCTTTAGCTTTAACATATTGCTTAGATGGATTCTATCACTTAAAGGATATGTTAGGATCTTATTTTGAAAGGACTTTTATAGTTTTGCTATTAGTATGACTTACTAGACATATGTATATATGTAGACAGAATTCTGTACTTCCCATTATATGAAAACATATTTTTTGGGTCGTATTATGATTTTATATTATATTAGATGTTAATTTTTTTATTATGTCAAATCATATATATTTAAGAATTAAAATTTTTTATAGTGGCATAAAAAAATGCTATCATATGTATCTATTGTAACATATTTAAGTTACAGGATATGCAAAGAAATTATTATGTCTACACAAAAAAATGTAACAATAAATGGTTTTAATTTCAGTAAAAATGTTTCTATATAGAATTTTAAATAACATAAAAAAGTGTAACAAGAAGTCTATTATGACATTTATTAATGTTTATATTACATTTGAATTTGTGACTATTAAAAAACTCTTTTGTAACACGACTGATTTGTTGTGAGAATAGGTTTGACTTCGCAGTGTCAAATGTTATTAAAAATGCTTATTATGATATTTTCACATGTTAACATTAGTCTTGATTTTTGAGCGCCGACAAGCTCTTTAATGACGTTTCCAATTGTTAGTATAGGTTTTGAATTTTGACAATTAGCAAACCTTTTTACAATATGACAAAATGTTGTAATAGACGGTCTGAGGTAGCAATTGAAAATGTTGCAATAGATATATATATATATATATATATATATATATATATATATTATGACACTTCTTAGTGTCCCGAACTGCTATGGTAACATCATTTTAGATGATATTTTTCAGAAGTGTCACAAAATTAAAAATGTCACAAATATATGCCTATTATAGCACTTCTGCCTATCTTAATAGGCCTAATTTCTAGTAGTGATATTATATAAATATGGAATAATTTACAAATAAAACAATTTTTAAGAAAGAAAAGTTTGTGCATGAACCTCTCCCCCTAAACACCAACAACTAAAATAATAAATAAAAAGGAAGGAAAAGTGTTATATGAGAAGAAAATTGGGTAATTAGTTAAAGCATTTTTGGATCAAATACTTCTTATGAAATTAATATTCAAATTTAAAATTGAAGATTTTATTTGAATATTCTAAAGTGTTCTGGTTAGTGAAATATAAAATGCTTTGTAATTTGGTTACTTATTAATTCTGTTGGCATTGCATGCTATTTTTGCAGCCAACTGAAAATGATGACTAGTCAGTGGGATAGGCAAATACCAAAAATTTCCAAGCATATACAGACACCATTTTGGTCAACCTAAAAGTAAAACAATTTAATAGTTAGGTTTACCCAAGAACCACTATTTCAAAATTATTAAGTTCATTTATTGTAGGGCAAGAGAGGATCAATCTTAATTAAATTTGAGATATTTGTATGATATGCGAGATTTATTTCACTTTCTAAAATAATATTTTATTAAGAAACATATAAAATTACTTGATTAATATAAATACTAAGTGTAAATTAGAGTTTATAAAACTTTATTGGAAGGAGAATCACAAGCATATTTAAATAGATCCGGAATTGCAAATTACTTAAAGTATTTCTTCATGGAAAGAGGACGAGTAGGTCACCACCATGGAAATCCCAAAGCTTTGGGAAGGTTTGGAAGAGGGAATGGGAACAAAATGACATTTGAGCCACCAAACCATCTTTGGTTAATTACATTTAACTAATGGAATTCTAGAAGCAAAATATTTCTTTAGGGGGGGGGGGGGTGCGGGGGGCAGTCAATAGAAGTATTTCTACATTTCTTATTTGTGAAATAGAGTGTTTGCATTTTTTTTAAAAATATAATGCAAGAAAATTCAATAATCTACAGAATTAGTTGACTTTGGAACTAAAGAAAAAAAAAAAAAAAGATATAGGAAAACAATGTCATTGCATGTATTCATCAAGATTCCCTGAGCTTGTACATATAGAAATTTGTAATAGAATATTTACTTCCTTCTTAAATTAATAGACCATAAAAAAAAGGTTATACTTGAAGCTTATAAATCTTTACAATTTTAATTCGAATAGAATTCCAAGCATTCGTGATATAATCTTCAGAATAAATTCGTTGTGTTCTTTTCTAGATCTTCTGAAATTCTTTTCCTAATTCAACACTAATATTCCTTGTATCAAACATTGCTAATATCAATTTTAGTAAGTTTCCAAATTGAATATTCAACATTGTTAAGGAATTTCGGTAATTGCCTTAACAATCACCCTTTTGGCATTGTTATATGCAAAGCCTACAAACTACAGAATATCCTTAATCATATAGCAACAAGTCTTCAATGCACCATAAAAATGAATATCTTCAAGTCATATGGGTAGTGAAACCAGTAAATAGTAAATTAGGAAGACTAAAATACTATATAATGCATCAAGTGTAGCAATGATACCTGGGTCGCCCTGCATGGTTTTGGGTCATGCCAGGCCGGGCCCGAGGACTGGCCCGTGAGGTGTGCGGGTTGGTCCATGCCGGTCCTTGGGCCAGAAGCCCTGGGCTTGGCACTGCCCGGGCCCTTGGCTCATAAGGCCCGCAGGTAGGAAGGGCCGGCCTGTAGGCAGACAGGCTGGCTTAGTCTCTCCTTCTTTTTTTTTTCCCACTTAATTTGATTAAAAAATTTGATATTCAATTGTTTTGTAATTTTTTATTATTACTTAAATAACACAAATTTTTAAAATTATAAAAAGCCACCTTGAAGTGGTGGGGGGTTTGGCTTGGACTCCTATCTATTTTATTAATTAATAAAATAAAGATTACATAAGAGGGGGACTTGATGCCTAAACTTCTTAAAAATATTACAATGATCAAAATTTAAAAATAGAATAAATGTCCTAAAAATAAAATAAAATAAATAACATTACTTATCTTAAGTTCCTAATTATTTGAATACTAAACTAACTACTTGGCTCACCCCATTCATTATTTAATTCATCATCAACAATCGACGAATTAGCCGTCCTATCTTTGGCTGTGAAGTAACTACTACAGCACATTTATATCTCCAAAGTATGAGGAGTCAATCGAAATCTTTTTTCATCGATTGTTCGAGTGCCCTCACTGAAAACTCTTTCCAATGGCATTATGGAGACAAGTGGTGTTAAAAAATTACGTGGCATTTTAGATAAAATGAGATAATGACTTACATGAGCCTTTCACCAACTACAAATGTCAAAATGTTGATCCTCATTTTCTACCAAGGGTTGTATCTCGTAAATTGCCATCTCGTTATATGTGGTAGATGATCTTTTTTGACACTTCATGATACCTCATGGATTAAATACTGATGAAATCGAAGAGGTAGATTTTCGTGGTGGTTGAAAATGACTGCTAGATGATGATGAAGCTTGCCTACTTAAATTAGGAGAACTAGAATAAGAAGACTCAAACTTATACAAATTATATATCTCAGATAGAGCATTGGCCATTTTATTTTTTTATGTCTCTTATTATACAATGCCTAAGTGTTTGAGATTCATTAAATTCTAATGTTTCATATAGATTTTCAATAACACTATGAAATCCAACCGTTTTTACTCGAGGATCCATACACAATGCCATATAACATAAAACAGGAATATCTTCAAAATATTTTTTATATTTTTCAAACATATTTCTCATAAAATAACTATATTAGAATGGTCCATATACTCACAAAAAATATGTGCTACCTTAACAAGTATTGGAAGGATATGACGAATAGTGGGATAATAAGATCCCGATAAAAGTTCAGTTGCTTCTTTCAAAATAAATAAAAATGTTGAAAGTACAATACAATTTTCAAAATGAGTTTCAGTTAGTTGAGATTGAAAATTGTTACTATTAAAAAATTCAATAAGTTGATTTTGAAAAGATATAACATTTTCAAACATATCTAAAGTTGAGTTTCATCTAATTTTACAATCTAATCTATTTTTTTTAAAAGATACACCTTATTCTCGGCATAAAACCTTAAAATTTTGTTGCCTAATTAGGGAAGTTTCAATAAATAAAACAACATTTCTATTTATATTAAAAATATCATCAACATATTTATATCCTTCCTTAACATGTAAATTATGTATATTACAAGCACACCTAGCATGAAATAAAATACCATCTAGCATAGGATTTATAGTATTTTTCAAAATTGCTGTGACATAATCATTATTTGAAGGGTTATCTAAAGAAAAAGAAATAATTTTATTTAAAATCCTATATTCACGACATGTTTGAGTAATTATTCAAGCTATACTACTACCTACATGAGAATATTCAAATAGTTTAAAACAAATAGTTCTTTTTTGTACTAACCAATCATGATCTATCCAACGACATATAATGCACAAATAAGACTCATTAGTAATTGCAGTCCAACCATCACAAGTAAGAGCAAATTTTCAATTACAATAATCAAACATAGCAATTAGATACTCTTTTATTTCTTTATATATCTTTGTTATATCATTTTTTTAACGTTGTTCTAGGAATCCCTTTCCATGCTGGTTGACAATTGTTTTGTATATATTGTTCATAATGTGGATTTTGTTGGGAATCTTAGACTCGTATCCTATACGGTGCAGCGGAAGAATAAAACGAGATACCATCCCAGGATCCGCATATGTGTGGAAAACAAGACATAAAGATGACAAAGGTAACAACTTTTTACCTTTCTTTGATCGTTCAAAGAACAAAATTTTCTTTTTCAAGTCGAGGCGCGATCCAGTAATCCTCTTGATCAAACTCCACGAGAGTTGAACGTCCAACCACTATAATCATAATGTGTGATTATCTCTAATAGTAATCCACATAGAGGAACACTGAAGCACCAAAATTTCCTGTGCTAGCAAAAAAAGATGGCGGCTAGGGTTCTTCTCATTTTCATCAAAACGAGAGAGAGAGAGGAGAGAAGAGAAGAGAGTTTTGGTGGCTGCTATTTTTCGTGTGAATCACATTCCTAGGGTTTCAGTTATTTCATCATATAAATCGAAAAATTCATTGAAAAAACTGAAATCCTAAAACAATTAGAATTCCCTAATTGTTATTGGAAACATCAAGTTCTTACAATTTGGACCACAAATTATAACTAATTATAATTTGTCTACACAACTTCTCTTTCTCGCAATTAATCCCACTATGTTATCAAATAACATCAGGAATATATAATCCTCTAATGTGTGTGACTTATTAGGTTTCTCAGTCAATTGGTAGTGAACATGAATTAATCCAAACGTCTTTGAGATTAATAATCTATAATTAATTTGAATTAATCCTATTAACTCTAATTAGAATTGGTTTATTAATTTATCAATTAATAAACCCATATTCCCAGATCATAAGCGATATCTAGCAACACATCATGACCACCTAAGAGTCTAGGAAGTCAAGTGGCTTGACATGAACCCTTCAATAAAAAACTATACAATTAACTCCTTTCACCATACAATATCTCATTCAGTTTGGAGTACGGAATTAGTGCCAACTCCTTCCAGAATTAATTTTAGCCCAAATACAATAGTACTTGTACCAGGAACCCACTACTATAGATGTGTATCAATTAAAACTATTTCCAATACACAATCGCCTTGGCCAAGGACTTCTCGAGTGGTAATTCATACAAGTGGCCGTGAGATATTCGCCCCTACTATTAGGAGTGGTGAATCCTTTATTGACCATCTCAACTACTTTCGTTTACCTTACAATGTACTCAATATCCATCCCATTGGCGGCCCTTGATCGAGCTCCAGAGATTATAATCAAAGTACAATGCTCAGCAAATAAAGTACCTTGGAGATCTCAAGTCTAAGGATACTTGCACGTTTGCTATATTGAGATTATATCACTGGCACTAAATAGTTATCCATGTGATTATCTCATAGCTAGGTCATCCAATGAACTTGTTCCATTAACAAGCAACCATGTATTAACTTTGAGCATCTCAATACTCACGGATATGAGAACCACCACCTGATCAAATCAGAAAGTCTAACACATGCTAGTCTTAATGCATTAATGATGTCCTGTCTCATTAATACTATAACTAGAGACTATTTAATTACTAACACTATACAGTGTAGTAGGAATCTCATATCATGATTTTTAACACAGTATTGTACTAGGGACTTTATTGAATAGTTATATTACTTAAAAGTAAACAAAATAAACTGTAAGATAAATAATGCCTTTTATTAAAATAAAATGTGTCATATACATTGTACAAGTGATTGCCTCTAGGGTACAACACTAACAGATTTTTTTGCAAAATTGAAAGGTAATTTAGTTTGAACAATCATTTTAGCAAATCTACTTCTAACTTTTCTATGATCGTACTGAATATTACCCATAATTTAACCTCCTGTAGTATGTATGTGTCGTTGTTTAAGTATGTTTTCTAACCAATTATTATGTGACCTTTTCATATGTCAAATTAAAGTTCCCGTCCCTCCTCTCTTCTTATGTGCATATACCACCCTACAAATTTTACATGTTGCACTATCATTATCATTATCCTTTTCAAAAAAATTACAAACCATGTATGTTTTTGCTTTAGCTATAATATCCATTGTTTCAACATCATCCTGACGTATATTAGATTTATTAGGATTAATATTTGGAGTTGGCTGTGATTGTGAAACACTAATACTAGGCCTACTAGGGTCTTCATCTTCATTACCTATTTCATTATTTATTAAATTCAAGGTGGATCTATATTGAAATCAAAATATGCAGATGATTGTGATGAAGAAAAATGATGATATTGATTTAGATCCATTATTTCTATAAAAAAAAAAAATCAATCAAAATTCAAATAAAAGTTAAAATAAAATAAAATAAAGTATTAACAAATAATGATATAAGAGAATTGAAAAATATAAATAAAAAATTAACTTAAAAATTAAACAAATAACTAAAACAAATAAACAATTAATAAAGTTAAAAAATAAGAATTTAAGATTTTATGACCAAGAACAACAGCATTTTGTGGAGCTTTATTTCTTGTATCCACTATTCTGCCACTCAACAATTTTTCAAAATATGAAGACTTTCTTGAAGAATTGAAAAAGTATATTAAAAAATAAATTCTATTCTAACACTTTTTATAGAGGAAATGAAGAGATTTGAGGATTATGAGAGAAAGATGAATCAAAATAAGAGAGTTTGAGAGAATTGGAGAGAGTTGGAGAGAGTTAGAGAGTGTTTGAAGAGTTTTGGGTTGAATTGGGGGGTATTTATAGAATTTTAAGGGTTAGGGGAGAGAATATAGCTGTTAGGGACTAAATTGCAAAACAAAAAGCCTTTTTAGCCCTTAGGGACCAATTTGTAAAAAAAAAAAAGTTGAGAATTGTTGCACCAATAGCTCTCTAGTTCGGGTTAGTCCGCTTAGGCCCGCGGCCACACTTTTCTACCCCTGGCCCAGACCGGGACCTAAGACCGGCCCTAGGACCGCCCCGGTGAATACTGCCTTACCCTGCGGGTCGAACCACCCCACTTGCCAATTCTATTCAAGTGTTGTAATAAAATGATTACTATTACAACCTAACTAGAAATTGTTCTTGTGTTCAATGTTCTAGTAAAAAAGTGGTGCAGATGGCAACAACTCAACTGATTAAGATCTAGCCTATACTAAATCAATGAACCAATAAATAGTAAGCAGTAGTAGCAGCAAAGTTTAGCAGAGTGTAGTAGGAAACAACCTAAAAATCATCATAAAAAACAACAGTCACAGATTGTAAACTCCTCCTCTTGAACTATGCCATAATTTTCAAGTATAGTTCCCCGGTATGCTCCCCTTTTTCGTATCAACGAATTCCAAAACATTAATCTGAACTATATTGTAGATTAAATAGGGTAGCCAAATCATCCTAGATGTTGGTCTGGTTGTTCAACAGTGTATTCAGTTGGTACTGCAAATGTCCTATCAAGGTGGCCATTGTACCCAATTGCTAGAGGTAGTTATCCACCTTGGCATTTAGTACTTCAATAGTTAAAGGTGTTGAAGAGCCAGAAGGGGCTAAGTTCATGGAATGTTCTAGTTGTACCATAGCAGAAGTAGGCAATTTTGTAGAGGATGGTCTAGTGCCATGTTAAATAGATATTATGGCTTGATATTGTGCCTTAGCTTCCTTAGATAATGTGGCAGTGGCTTCTTTAGAGGTGGCCAGATTTACTTAGTGTCAATAATAATCTTATCTAATTTTGCAAGCCTATAATTGGCGAAGTGAATATGTATTCTGTCAAGAAGTGAGAATATGGCAACATAGAAGTGTTGTGTTGTGTGAGGGCATCTAGGCATTCTTCAAGATATGCTAGAAAATTAGTTCATTCAAGTTAAATTTGAGTCATTGCCCAATTTTGTATAGCCAAAAAGGCTTATCATTTAACAGAATAGAAATGTTAATTGTAACCAACTAGTTATAACAAGAAAGAGTATACGAAGTAATATATAAGCCTACTAATTTTGAAGATTTGATATGGCCTGCTTATAGCCAGGACTGCATAGCTTTGCTAGTCAATCCATTGCACACCTCATTTAAATTTACCTCTGGACCAAGTCCATTAATGTCACTATAAAATAGTACTCTAAATATATTTGCAATAATCTTTAGATTGAATTCAATAGAAAATCCACAGGCATACATAGATTGGCTATCTTTGTCACTAATTGTTGTCTTCAAGTTGGCATAGAATTCTTTCACCAACATCTCATTGTATATCTCAACATCGACAACAGACTCTAGCAAGCCCACTTTCTTCAAGATTTCTTCAAAACCAAATTCCATGAATTTCTCTATATCAACTATTTTTTCTAACAACATAGCCTTCCCAGACACAATCTTGGATTTCTTCACACTTTCGTAATTCCAAAACGAAGATTTCATAGTTTTGCCAACTTGTTGTTTTTGCTTTTTAGGACGGTTTTGCCTTTCTTTACTCGAATTTTGGGTTTTTCTTTTGCCAATCGTAGACTTTTCATCTATAATCTCAAGTTCATCTTTCTCAATAGATTCTTTAACATCAACCTTATTCATTTCCTCTTCTTTTAATTCAGAAATTTCCCTTTTCCTGATTTGTCTAAATGTACTAGAGTCATCTAATGTTTTGTTAATCAAACTTCTAGAAGCAAACAATTTCTCTTTGGCTTCCAAAATCCTGCTCACTTTATTAAGGTTCATGTAGGTTTTTAACATGGACAGAACAACCAGCTCTAGAGGCTTTACAATAGTGAAAAATTGATCAAGTATTCTAGAGTGTGCATCTATATTTAAGTCTAACTCAACCCAGTTTATGTTTGTATTTTCCCTTGCCATTTCAAACTCAATTTCTTTTAATAGCTTAAAAATAGATAGGTCCAAAATAATACTAAGTTCCATAGATTTATTTACCCAAAACTTTTCGTTTATCATTTTGATCAACAACATACTTAGGCAAAAAAAATTTATTAACATCATAGATTTAAAGGTTCCCAGAGAATATATATGTAGCATAACATAAAATTTCATAAACTTCCAACAAATAACACATTGTCTCAATATAAATTAACTTTCTCAACAATGGGTTCAAGAGTTGTAACAACATTACTCGTTTCTATCGTTGCCATGATTTTTGTTGAAGAAACACTTGGATAATTTAGATGTGTCACTGCTGAGTCATTTGCGTTGATAGTGAGAGCCCTTTGTGATCTTTTTTGTTATTTTTTCTCCATATCTAAGGTTTTTATTTTGTTTAGGTTCTTGAGTGTTGAATGAACAAGAGAAAGAGTAATGTCAAGTGAAATCTTTTTATGTAGTTTTGAATAATGTTTAACACTGATTGAGAAGATTTTCTTTTAGGGTCATGGCTCTTTGGTTTATTTTTTAACCACCTTAAGTCCTCCTTTGTCAATCAAATCCCTTGTTTAAAGGGGTTGTAATTGGTGCAAGGATCTCCAAACTAACATCCTTGTAGATTTAAGTCTCTTTAGCATGTTTCCAATATCATATAGCTTTTCCTTTTTCTCCTTCTTTTGTTTTTTGTTTTTAAAGATTTTCTGAAATAAAGTCAACAAAAAGAAATTTGTTACGTACAGTTTTGACATGAAAAAATTTCCATGTCAACATGAACAAAGTTCCACTAGTTTTCGCAATTCTTCAATTGTGTAGCATCTAGAGGTTTTGTTAAGATGTCTGCCAATTTCTTATGCATGGGAATATATTCAATCCACACAATTTTCTATTCCACAAGTTCTCAGATAAAATAGTGCCTTATATTAATGTATTTTGCTCTACTATATTGAGCTGGATTTTTTAATATATCAATTGGACTTGTGTTGTTAAAGTCGACAATTAACTCCTTCTATATAATTCCATAATCCTCCAACATTTGTTTCATCTAAAGCAATTGAGTGCATCAGCGTCCAATAGCTATACATTCAGCTTCTGTTGTTGACAGTGAAATCCAATTTTGCTCGCTGCTAAACCAAGATACTACATTATTTCTAAAATAGAAACATCCCCCAAAAGTACTTTTTTTATTATCACAATTTCAACCCAATCAATATTACTGAACTCAATGAAATGATTACTTGAGTCATTGGTAAAATATATGCCATAGTCTAAAGTCTGACAAACATATTTGAGAATTCTTTTATCAACCTTTAAATGTGATTCTCCAGGGCTTGATTGATATCTAGTGTAATACCCCGACTTAAGCCACCATTAGTTCATGAGAAAAGTCATGCATGGCAGAGCATCTTATATTGTACTCCCTCCGTCCCACTAAAATTGATAGTGGTTGACTTGGCACGATATTTTATACAAAAGTAAAAATTATAATATAATATAATAAAAATAAAAAAATATATGGGTCCCACAATACTTATGTCAAATCTATAAATATAAATATAATATATGTGGAGTATATTGATTATTTTATAATAAATTGTATAGTAAAAACTTTCCTTTTAAGGAAAGTATCAAATTTAGTGGGATAGCCCAAAATAGTAAGTAGGTCAAGTTTAGTAGGACGGAGGGAGTATTAGATAAATTTGAACTATTTTTATGAAGTATATGTGATCTATGTGTTTGATATTGCATAAGTTTATTTATTTGGATATAGTTGTGTTGGTTGAGATGGTAGAGCTTTTGTTCTTGTTGATTAGAATTTAATAAAAGAGAAATGAAATGGGTTGAATAGGAGTTAAGGGAATTTATTTGAAGAATATTTGAACAAGAGTTATTGTGGAACAGTGGTTAGAGCTTGGTGTGTATTTCTTGGTGACTTGAGTTCAAATCCCAACTCTTGTAAGCCTTTTCCTTCTTATTCCTAATTTATTTCTTTTTCCCCTATTTTTCTCTCTAATGGCTAAAAATTTTAGGGTAGCCACTACCTTAGTTTCCCATTTCCTAAAATATAGGAATGTGATTATTTTGGATTTTTTTTATCAAAATAATTAAAGCAAATTAAATCCATATTATTTTCTAGCTAATATTTTATCTTAATCTTTTAGAGATTTTAAAATTTTCAAAATCTGAAATTTTCAAAGCTATTATCTAAAGAATTTATTAAGGAAATAAAATATAGAAATATTTATCTTCGAAGTTATATTTTAGCAATTATTTTTAATAGGAGAAAAGTCCCCCCAAATTAATTTCCTTTAAAGAATTTTAGTTTGAAATAAAGAGGTAATGTTGAATTTTTAATTTAAATAAATATCTCTTGGAATTATGCTATGTTTGAAATTAGAGGTTAGGATAAAAGAAATTTTAGCTTTATCATATAAAAATCAGATTTTATCTCTAAATATAAATATCCCTTAATTACTTATTTTTGTCTAGAATAAATTAGAGCATTAACTAAATTATTTCTTGGATTAATATCCTAGTTTTCTTGCTTAAAATTTCTGGAAAAAGGGATGCCCTAGCCGCCACCTTGATAGGAGATTTAGTTTCCCTTAACCTTTCTAAAATATAGGATAAATCTTTTCCAAGTAGTTTTAACCAATCAAATTTCTTTTAGCCAAATAAACACTAGAAATTCTCTTCTTCTTTCTCCACAATTTTGGCCACCTTATACAGACACATACACAAAAATCATTGCTCTCAAACTCTCTCTTGTTTTTGACAAAAACAACGCACCAAAAGACCTCATTTTTCTTCTTCAATTTTCGTCCAAAATCAAGGGCAAAACTAGCCTCTTTCTTCTCTCCTTTTCTCTATTATTTTCAGCCACTTTAGCACCCAAAATCCAGCGACAAACTCTCTCTAAACATTGCTCAAATTTGGCTAAAGCAATAGGAACAAAAGCTGTCATTTTTCCTTGTTGTGTTCAAGAGTCCAAACCAAGGTGCAGCTCTACTAAACACCAAAACACCTAAACCTAACCTATTTTCTTCATCAAACCAGCCTCCTATCAAACCCTAAACACCCCTACTACATGAAAATTCCAGCTACCAACCTTCTCCAAGAATTCAGCCATCTCAACTCCAGTCACTACCAAAATTGAAAACTAAACCTAAGGTAAGTAACCTTTCAACCTCTATTAACTTTTATTCAATTCCTCTCATCTTTTCCGCCTAAATCTCGATCAATAGGGGACTGATTTACCCCTACCTCGTGTGGGCTTCGAACCAAGAAAACTAAGAGGAACTAATCAACTCTTCTTCTCAAGCGAACTCAACCAATCTCCAAAGGTGCCACCTTTGCTGTTAGTTGTCTCATCAAGAGGTATTTTTGGACTCAATCTCTTATGATTTAAATAAGGTCGATTTTATTGAAGATGATATTGCAAGCCAAAGACAGCGAAAAAACCAGCCGAAGAACAACAAAAAACCGTAGCTCTTCTGCGTGAAGGGAAAAAAATATTTTTTTTATTACCTCTTCTTGTTCTCAAAATTGGCTGGACTAGAATATGCGGAACTGGAGTAGGTGCACTGGTGGAAACCTCTAGTGCGATTCCTGCAAGCCTCCTATTGCGTCTGTGCATGTATATGAATGCCAAGTTTCCTCTTGATCTTCCAATATATGGCCTGCCTAACCTACGTTTGGTGAAAACTCACAGGACTAAGGAATTTTTCCAGAGACAAAAGAGGTCGTCTTTTTTTCTTTCTCAGAGAAGAAGAAGAAAACAACGTACATCTTTTTTCTCCAATTTAACCTAAATAAAACCTTAGGTTAAAATGGATTTTTAATTTAGCCTATTCGACTCTTAGTTTAACCTCTTGAATCCAATTAATTATTCTAATCAGAACCAAATAAATGGCCCAGTAAATAATTAATTTTTTAGCCCAAATAAACTAGTCCAATTAACAAGACTATATTAGTTTAGTCCCAGGTCAATATTTAATTATTCAAACTGGGCCAAAGCCCTGAATAATTAATTAACCCACCAAACTAATTTAATTAATTCTCTCTCTCTGTGGATTTTTATTTTATTCTAGCCCAATAACTTACGGTCTATACTGGGGACCAAAATACACACTGCCTTGGCTACTAAAATGACCAAAATACCCTTGTCATATAAATAGTTGTATTTTACATTTTAAATATTTTCTAATATCACCATAAGAAAATATTGATCCCAAGGATAATGCCGCATTAGCAAAATCTCTGACCTACAGATGAAATGACTAAAATACCCCTCTATACATTGCCGTGCATTAGAGAGGAAGAAATGTACTAACACCTCTCTAAATGATATCTATCATCCTTAGGCTTCTAGTCCAATGCCCTACGACTTCATGGATTGTTTCCACTTTCCAAGAGAGCTACCCTAAAGCAATAATGCAAGTCATGTTTCCCAGGGCCCTGGATATTTAGATCATTTAGTCAACCATAAGGGGCGATATAGTATAGAAATTATCTTGTACAAGTTTGCCTTAACTAACTAGTCACATATACCTAATATGCAAGTATATTAGTCCTACCATAGAACCTCAACTAAAGCATATCAAAGTACATACTTCCAGCTTCGTCAGATCACCAACTCATACTCAAGTTGTAAAGTATTAGTCTACACTGTAGCAGTACTAGTCTAGGTTTCTACCATATAGTACTTTAAGAAACCACTACTACAGGTCCTGCTCTACGTATTCGAAATACGCTTATGTCATGAAGTGAGTGGACTACTCACTAGCTAAAGGTAAGCCATTCCCCATTTAAAATTCATAACATAATAACCTAGACATGATGAGATTCCCATTCTCATCAATCGGTTAAGAACAAACGTTTATGTGTTAAGTAATCCATGATCCATACCTTACTGTGAAAAACCTCTATTCACATGGACCACTTACTTAAACACAATGGGTCTTTTCCAAATGTAATTGTACACAAATAAAATGTAAACATACAAATAATTTTTGAGAATAAATTTTTTTATTAAAACATTTGATGTTTATACCAGAAACCTAATCTAAGAAGGCATATTTCCCAACATTTATTATGCATGAAGTTAGCATGAAAAGTATAGATAGATAAGATTGATATGATTGATGGTACACTAATTGGCCTAGGCGTACATGGAGTAAAATATGGCTATATATTGCTATGATGATCCTAGATCCAATGCATGTTGGTTAAAGATGGGATCTTTTGATGCAAATAGGGTTAGTATATAGAGTTGATGGTAGTTGAATAAGGAAGTTATTATATAAATTATTTAAATTGAGTATATGCATGCTCAATGGTGAATATCATATCAAGGGAAGGTATTAGATATAGATTAATGAATTAATATATCTAGATGCTATGGATGATTTAGGCAATTCACTTGATCATGGGGATTCATGTTGCATGAAATGATAGTGGATTAAATATGAATTCTAATTGTAGAATTATTGATTCTAGATAAAGAAAGAATTTGAAGTGAGGACAAGCATTAGCTTTGGTTGGTCATTTAGAATATTCAAGTAGGTTCCTGCATAACTGTTTTGCTAAATCGTACATGTTTGCAAGTCTTTTGTACAGTGTTGTTGAAATATTATTGACATGATGATTGAAATGATAATTGAAACGTGATGAGATGTTATTGATGAATTGTGATACTTGGATTGAAAATGTGGCTATTTTAATCTTTAATTGATTTTGTCAAATTACCATTTTTAACTGAAAACGGTTTTTCCCCTGTTATAATAAAAACGTTTTGAAAAGCTTGATATAAAAACCACATTTTGCAAAGCCAATATATTCAAAGTTTGTGAAAAAGGAAAATGAGTCTACACTTAATGGTGAGCATTGAGTACTCAGTAGGAGTAGGCTAATGGCGCTAGTCTTGGAGAGTTAGAGTGAGTCTTCTGGCAGGAGAGCACTTGCAGAAGATGAACTTTGCTTAAAGAGATGAAAATACTATTTAGACAGGCCGGTCCAAGCTAGCATGTTAGGGTTAGACAATTGGTATGTTGGGTGTAGAGATGGAGGAGTATCTAACCGTAGTGGACGGATCACCCACTGCCTGGTGTTGAACGGTTACACTGGGAGCTATCATGATGGTAATCATGATATTGCCTTGATACTATTCTTGGATCATTTTTATCCCTTCTCGAATCTATTATATTGATGAGTGGATGTCTTTATGGAAATTATTTTGGATATGGTATTATTGCTCCACTCAGTGATGGTTTATTGATGAAAAATTGACTTGCAAACATATTTTGTGATTTTGATAAACTTGCTAATACAGCCTAAATTAGTCATATATTTCCTAGTTATTTAAGACCATTTTGTGATACATTTTATGCAATAACTGGTCATGTTCCTTCATATTTGAGATTTTACCCTTGGAAAGATATTTTGTGCATTATTTCATATTTTAGGGGTAAAATAAGGTGAAATCATCGCTAAACAGACTAGAGGCGGTGTCGATCACATGCTATGGACACACACTTCGAGGCAATTAAAAATCGGTGAAACAGGAGCTGAATAGAACACAGTCGGCGCCGGTTAGGAGCCCAAAGGCGGTATCGGCTGCAATCTAGAAGACTTGGCATGAAAATCTAGAAAAATCGACGAACGGATAGAAAGACAAAACACAACCGGTGCCAGCCATAGACATGATAGACGGCACCGGTTGTGCACTGGTACAGAGGCGGTGCCTTAATTTTCGTGTGAATTTTTGGCATTTTTGGCCATAAATCTTAGAGGGACGAATTTAGGCACTTCTAAAGCCTATAAATAGAGGAAAAGCACAAGTCAAATGGATGAATTCTCGGAGAAAAACATAAGATCACTTAAATCAAGGAGGAATTCATCAAATCAAGGAGGATTGTACAAGAGGGTCTACAAAAGAGGAAGAAGAAGGCTTGTCTATGAATGCTTTCTTTTAACTTTATTTTCTTTTCTTGAATAATAATGTATTAATTGTTTTATTGTAATCTGACATTGTTTTCGGTATTAATGATTTTTAAAGTTACTTTGATCTTTTGATTAATTGATTGTTATTCTTGGTATTTAATTACTTATGTTGATTACGAGATTAATTTGTTGTTTCTTCTATTAACTTGCTTGGAAAAGGGGTTGATAGTGGTCTCAATTCATTAATTTCATATTTGTTGTCTATTAACTTACTTAGAAAAGGGGTTAATTGCTAAACACTGGGTAATTAAAGGTTAATTGATGTCTGCCAGGATATGGATTCATTAGTTAATTTCATATTTTAAATTTGCTAGGATATGGGGGTTTAATCAAGGATTGTATTTAATGCATCTTTTGGGTGAATTAGTTGAGACATGATATGTGATGCTAATTTGTCTCGAAGATAGTGATTTCATGGATTGGAAAAGAAGTGAATCTATCTTAATCCTTTATGATGCCAAGAGAACGATTAGTTCTGATAATGATTGGGTACTTTAAGATCATGTTTGTCAAAATAATGGTTTGACTTGCATAATTCTCCATCCTTGACATGTATATATTATTTTTTTTATTTTTATTTTTATTCTTTTTCACTTTATTGAGTTTGTTAAATAATGAAAGAAAAATTGTTAATGCATACTTATTCCTTGAGGACCGACACTCGTTTTAAACCCTATACTATACTTAATGATGAGTATGCTTGCTCATATGTGTAATTTGGGGTTAATGTTTTAATTTAAACTTAATTGGGAATGTGCTTATTTTTACATGATTTTTTATACCCAAATTCAAACACATCGCTTGCATACACGCAATATTTAATGTGCATTCACACACATGGGACTTACTGAGACGCCAATCTCACACCATTTTATATCATATTTTCAAGGGAGTGTTTTTATTAAGCAAGTTGGATAAATAAGAGTTGTAAGTTTATTTTATTTTAATTTTAGCTTTGTATTTCTATTAAGAGACGATTCTTAGTTTTGAATTTTACACTTGTATAAGTTTTTTATTCCAGATGTAAAAAGATGTTTGCTTTATTTTTCTTAGTTATTTTCCTTTGTACCTAGTTATAAAGACCCCTAGTCCACTGGACGGGGTGACATCCCCACCACTTTTGGGTACGTAGGTAGTGGGGTGTTTCAAGTGGTGTCAGAGCCTAGATTTAGGCAAATGACTTCATTTAGTAGTACTTAAACACTAGGGATTGAGATTTAGTTTTTACTCCTTTATGTTTTATTTATAGGATGACTAGAAGATCCGTAACTGTGACCAAAGACATGAAGATCCATAGAAGGGATCAAGAAAATTCTTACTTTTCAAGGCATGGTCTACAAAAACTAAGTTACTTTCCTGAAATTGGGGTGAAGGATAGAATTCGTCAACATCCTCAAAGGGTTTCTTATGATATAGCATTGAAAGATTCAACTCCTTGAGGATAAATTTAACACAACATCATTTGGACCCTTGTTCTCCAAGAATTGAGAGGAACCTAAAAAAAATCATGGGATAAAGAGAGATTAAAATTATTAGTATGTAGAGTAGAATTGAATACCTTCCTTTCCACATTGGACAATTGGTCCTCATATCCACTCTCTTTTCCTTGGAGATTCTCTTGTTCAAGCATATGGGCCTTTATGGCATTCTCAACCAATTTGGCTAGTTGTGTTCTTTGATAACACAATCGTTGAGACACTTCTTTATGCCACTGAATAGATGAATTTGTATTAGTAACAAAAGAATTCATTAATGCTTCTAATGACGTCTCACTAAAAACATCAATGTTAGCTTGTAATTTTGCCAATCTATCATCAATACACTAATGTTTTTTTTTTTAAAAAAAATAAAGTAAAAATGATGAACATGCAGCAATGATGAATAATGCAGTTTAATTCATGAAGAAAGAAATAACAATAAAACAAAACGAAATCTACTATATCACCTTCAGGTCATTGGATAATGTACCAGGGCAAACACCTAGCAAAGACAAGATGAAAGTTAGATAATAGAATTCAAAATTACAAGATTACAAAGTTAGTTAAAAGAACATAGTCAAAGTTAGTAGGTTAGGTTACAAGGGTATACACAAATACACAAGATACAAAAGATAGCACTTTTTTGCGAAAAGAACAATTGTACATATTTACATATTTACATGGTTAAATCAACAAAATCCAAGCTTTCTTGCTATTGTTCCCCGGCAATGGCGCCAAAAACTTAATGCGTATGGATTTGGGTATAAAAATCGTATAAAGAATAAGCACATTCCCAATCAAGTTTAAATTAAAATGACAATCCCAAATTACATATATGAGCAATCATACTCATCATTAACCGAGCATAGGGTTCAAACAAGTGTCGATCCTCCAGGAATAAATAGACATTAATCACCTTTCTTTCATTGTTTGACTGGCTCGATAAAGTGAAAAATAAATAAAAAGGAAAATAAAAGAATATAAAATAAAAATATATGCATGTCAAGAATGTAGAATTATGTAACTTAAACCATTATCTTGACATACATGACCTAAAGTACTTAATCTTTAGCATAACTAATTATTCTCTTGGCATCACGAAGGATAATATAGATTCACTTCTTTGTCCAATCCATGAATCTCTATCTTCTAGGTAACTTAGCATCACATATCCTGTCTCAACCAGTCTTACCCAAAAGATGCATTAACCATAGTCCTTGATTTAACTCCCATTCCTGGTAAATTACATATGAAATTAACCAATGAATTCATATCCTGGCAGACATCAATTAACCTTTAATTACTTTGTCCTTACTCTTAACCCCTTTGTCCAAGCAAGTTAAAAAGCCAACAAATATGAAACTAATGAATCGAGACCCCCATCAACCCCTTTGTCCAAGTAAGTTAATGGGAAGACCCAACTAATTAATCTCATAATACGCACAAGTAATCAAATACCAAGAATAACAATCAATTAATCAAAAGGTCAAATAACTCTAAAAATCATAAATATCTACAACAATGTCAAATTACAATAGCATAATTAACATATTATTGTTCAAGACAAAGAAATCAATGTAAAAGAAAGCACTCATAGACAAGCCTCATTCTTCTTCATTTGAAGACCTTCTTACACTACCCTTCTCGAATTGAAGAATTCCTTATTTGATTGAGTGATTTTCTATGATGATCAATGAATTCTCCCATTTTCCCTTGTGTTTTTCATCTATTTATAGGTTTAAGAAGTGCCTAAACTCGTAGGTACAATGTTTTTAGCCGAGTAGAAGTTGGAAGATAATAAAACTCCACAGATTACCAAAAACCGCAGAGAAAAAAAAAAAAATCAAGCACCGCCTTAACTTCAGGGCACAGCTGGCGCCGCCTTGGCTCTCAGAGCCAGTGCCGATTGTGTTCTAGTTATCTACTTGTTCACCGATTTTTTTTTTTTTGAATTTTGCACAATGAAGACCAGAATGCAGCCGGTGCCACCTTGACTTATGAATTCGGTACCGGTTCCACTCTATTTTGCTCTCTTTCACCAATTTTTCCATCTCTTCAAAGTTCGTGTCAACAGTGCATGGCCGGCGCCGGTTCTAGGGCCTTAGCCAGCGCCGCCTCTCCTCTGTTTTGTGATGTTTTTATTTCGTTTTGCCCAAAAAATCTGCAATAATGAACAAAATACCTTTCCAAGGGTAAAATCTCAAATTTGAAGGAATATGACTAGTTATTGAACAAAATATATCACAAAAGAACCTCAAATAACTAGGAAAAATATAACTAATTTAGCCCCTATCATATTCCCCCACACTTAACTTTTTGTTTGTTCTCAAGCAAAGTAGCAAGAACAAGTAGAAAAATACAAGGTTTAACTCAATTAATTTCAAAACACTATTTTTAATACTTTCTTCATTCAAGAACATAAAACACATGGTACTACATCTTTCACAACCATGCAAGACTTGTGTAAGTGATAAATGACTTAGTAGAACCATCTCAATACATGGCAATATTCTCAAACCATTGGAAAGAATTTAGTTAAAAAGGAATATGCATTTCATATGTTTACTTTTCAGACACTCTCTCTACTAATCCGAGACATTATCATGATTTTACTTAGATCAAGTAGGACTTTTAAGCTTGTAATGTAATGCTAAAGGCTTGTAATATAGCTTATCAAACGAAGGATATAGAAGAATCCAAAATCAAAGAAACTAAGAGTTCGCAAGAAAAAGATAAACAAAATGTATCAGTAATTTTCAACTCTTCTTGCTCTCCAATTCCAAAAATCAATAAAACCATAACCTTGTATGGCAATTACAACTCCACTCAAGCAAATCGTGCATTTTTTTTTTTCTCAACTCTTCTTTATTTTTTCCACAAGATCACTTAAATTTTCAGTAATGGTGTCAAGTACTTTATATGAACTTAACTTTTTACAGCTCAATCACCATTCCTTTTGTAATCTTTTCTTTCTTCTTCTTTCAATTTGTCTTTTCTTTCACTGCTGCTGTTTTTATTTTTTCTCACTTCTTTTCTTCCTTCCATTCTTTCTAACAGCTTTTTGTTTTCTTCTTTTTTTTTTCTTTTTCAACTTCTTTCATTCTTTGTCTTTTTCAACTCCTTTTTTCTCACTCTTACTGCTGCTCTTCTTTTCTTTTCATGTTTTCAATCTCTCTTTTCTTTTTCTTTCATTTTCCTTTCCAGCTCAACTTGTTATTGATCCATGACTGAAAGTAACAAGTCATGATCTTTATCCCCACATTCTTCCTCAACATTTTCTTACATATATTTTCATCTATCAAGAGCATAAAGATTTGGAAAATTATTCAAATTCTCAGCAACAAGCAATGGACAAAATATTGTGATGTGTTTTAAAGAAAGAAATCAACCATTTAGGCTAAAAATAGGCACTAGGGATAATATAACAATAGGTAGGCTTGAAAAGCTCAAACTATCCAAAGAAGGTCTATTACCGTCATCCCTAAGTTAAATCATGATTGACGTTCTTATTTTGCCTCGAGAGGCATTCAAGTAAGTTCTAGAATGCTCCATGAATTTTAGTAGAAAAACAGGTTTAAGAACAATGCAAAGCATTTGATCAAGAACTACTTCGTCCAAATGAATGCAAAAAGTCATGCATAAGCTATAAATGATCTAGAACATATGCTCTATAATCCATCATAAAGGCATGCATTAAAAATATAGCTGGAAATCTCAAAGAAAATAAAAAAAAATTGAAAATTCTACTCAAAAGGTTCAAAGAAGAATGTCAAGATAAATAAAGCATAGAAGAATTCCCATTCTAACCACTTCCTCACACTTAAACTGGACATTGTCCTCAATGGCCAAACAAATAGAGCAAGGAACTATTGCCATGGAACCAAAAAATAAAAGGGAAAAGAGAAGAAAGAAAATACTCCCATACTTTGTGCTCAAAATAAAATTATTTCTCAATTTCAAAATATTCCAAAGTAGCTCAATACTAAGGAAACACCAAGATAATTGATAACAACTTAAACAAAGTATATCACTAAACCACTCCCCTATACTTAAATTGGACAATGTCCTCATCGGCAAAAAATTAAACACAAGAAAATATCTTCAAAGGGACTAAAAATAATAAGGGGTTAGAAAGTTTAAGTAATACTGCCCAAGTGCAATAATGCTCCAATAGATAGCTAAGCTTGAGGTTAAGAGAATGGCTTGTCCAAGAGGACTTTATGCCTATAAAACAAAACACAAATAAAAGCACAAGGAAAATAATAAAATAAGACATACCTACATAAAAGAAAACAAACTAAAGAAAAAGACTAAAATAAAAAAATAAAAATAAAATAAAAACTCTTTACACTCTTCTTACTTCCTCATCAAAACCTTTTGAAAAGAAATTATAGCTCAAAATAGAAGATAGGCATAAGGAATGTAGAATGAAGTGAAGTTTTTGAAAAATAAAAGGTGTATGAAAACAATTTTTCTCACTAAAGCAAAACACATAAACATTTTTCTCTAACATTTCTGTAGACACACAAATATTGTTGTCAGCACATGATTTCTAAAGGCTGCATCAAGCTTGAAATCACCTTTTAACCCTTCAAAAGATTTGTTATAATTGAAATTTCCCTTAGAACTTAGCAATTAAGTTCTTAAAGATGGGATCAAGCAAATCATTACTTTTCAAGGCATGGTCTACAAAAACTAAGTTACCTTCCTGAAATTGGGGTGAAGGGTAGAATTCGTCAACATCCTCAAAGGGTTTCTTATGATGTAGCATTAAAAGATTCAACTCCTTGAGGAATGATAAATTTAACACAGCATCATTTAGACCCTTGTTCTCCAAGAATTGAGAGGAACCTAAAAAAAATCATAGGATAAAGAGAGATTAGAATTATTAGTACATAGAGTAGAATTGAATACCTCCCTTTCCAGATTGGACAATTGGTCCTTACATCCACTCTCATTTCCTTGGAGATTCTTTTGTTCAAGC
Source organism: Voacanga thouarsii (assembly GCA_026120185.1). Classification (NCBI taxonomy): domain Eukaryota; kingdom Viridiplantae; phylum Streptophyta; class Magnoliopsida; order Gentianales; family Apocynaceae; genus Voacanga; species Voacanga thouarsii. Next base: position 26,701 of record JANUWF010002794.1, on the reverse strand, counting down.
ATATGGGCCTTTATGGCATCCTCAACCAACTTGGCTAGTTGTGCTCATTGATAGCGCAATCATTGAGACGCTTCTTTATGCCACTGAACAGATGAATTTCTATTGGCAACAAAAGAATTCACTAATGCTTCTAATGACGTCTCACTAAAAACATCAATGTTAGCTTGTAATTTTGCCAATCTATCATCAATACACTAATGTTTATTTTTTTTAAAAATAAAATAAAAATGATGAACATGTAGCAATAATGAATAATGTAATTTAATTCATGAAGAAAGAAATAAAAATAAAACAAAACGAAATCTACTATATCGCCTTCATGTCATTGGATCATATACCAAGGCGAACACCTAGCAAAGACAAAATGAAAGTTAGATAACAGAATTGAAAATTACAAGATTACAAAGTTAGTTAATAGAACATAGTCAAAGTTAGTAGGTTAGGTTACAAGGATATACACAAATACACAAGATACAAAAGATAGCACCTTTTTGCCAAAAGAACTAATGTACATATTTACATGGTTAAATCAATAAAATCCAAGCTTTCTTGCTATTGTTCCCCGGCAACGGCGCCAAAAACTTGATGCGTATGGATTTGGGTATAAAAATCGTATAAAGAATAAGCACAATCCCAATTAAGTTTAAATTAAAACGTCAACCCCAAATTACACATATGAGCAAGCGTACTTATCATTAACTGAGCATAGGGTTCAAACGAGTTTCAATCCTCTAGGAACAAGTAGACATTAATCACCTTTCTTTCATTGTTTAACCAACTCGATAAAGTGAAAAATAAATAAAAATAAAAATAAAATAAAAATATATACATGTCAAGAATGCAGAATTATGTAACTTAAACCATTATCTTGACATACATGACCTAAAGTACTTAATCTTTATCATAACTAGTTATTCTCTTGACATCACGAAGGATAATATAGATTCACTTCTTTGTCTAATCCATGAATCCCTATCTTCTAGGCAACTTAGCATCACATATCCTGTCTCAACCAGTCTTACCCAAAATATGCATTAACCATAGTCCTTGATTTAATTCCCATTCCTGGTAAATTACACATGAAATTAACCAATGAATCTATATCTTGGCAGACAACTTTTGTAACACCCTACTACCTAGGCCCAACAGGGCCGAGGGTGTTGCCCCGTCCAAAGGACAAGGGGTCTTTATAACCAGGTCACACAACAAAAATAGAGCAATACATTGAAATTAAAAACTTATTACAACCCAAAAATTCAAGAACAAATCCAAAAATAAATTGTTCACTATTATCTCTCAAAGCATTACATAAAATAAATAACACAATATTTTTCAGGCAGGCAACAACTAGCTACTCATCCCCACAGCAAGATCGACCTGAAATCATGATAAAAAGGGTGATGAGATAAAAATCTCAGTAAGTCCGTGTGTGCTTTGAGTGTCCATATAAAACAGTTCATGAATACAAGTTGTAGAACTTCATAAGGAAAAGTACTGGCAAGCATTAAACAATGTTAAAAACCAAGAGTGGCGTTTTCTTCTTTTCAAACCATACAAGTGTGCAATAAACACAACCACTCAAAAGGGTGGCCATGGGTTACTACACGTTGGGTCCCATAACCATACAATGGTCAGAATGCCATACTTTGTACAGACTGACAAAAGGTAGGTGTACGGCCTACTGGGTAAGATACTCCTCATTCTCTACACCTAAACAAAGCCAGTTGTCCATTCCGGCAACACACAATCCACATGACTGAAACTTGCTAGCTCAGACTGGCATGACAAAGTAGTACTGTCACTTTTCCAAGTTGAGTTCATCTTCTGGAGGTGGCCTCCTGCCAGAAAATTCGCTCTTGCTCTTCAAAACTAGTACTACTAGCCTACCCTTATTGAGTACTCAATGTTGGTTATCTCACTTGGGAGAAAATTGATAAAACATTACTTTACTTGGAAATGGCAATCAAGGGTTTCCAAAGTTTGTGTCAAAATTGGTTTTAGAAAGAGTTTAGTGTTTGGGAAAAATTGCTTGTTAGTTTTCAAATAATTTATGTGACTGAAATAAGTAAGGAAAATAGTCCTCAAATGCCTTTACAAAAATGAGTGTTCACACACTTCACATTTGGCTTGCGATAGCGACCTTTTTACATCAAATGGGTTTTATGCAGGAGCATACCTGATCCTTTGCTTGAGCTAAATTAAAGATCTTTCAAAGTTGACCTAACCTCGCCTGGGGTAAACACAAGCCATAATTAAACTCAAGCCAAATTTGCTTCCATAAATAATCCTTGTTCAACTTACTACAATCATGACCCTAGTGTTCCAAACATTAAGGCTAGATAATCAAAACAGATTTTATAAAATAAATCTAGCTTGATAATAAAATAACTAGGATTTGTGAAATATTCATCTATCCGAACTAAGCACATACATCATGCTACCATACTTCCATAGACCTCATCAATCTCATTAGATCTTAATTTCAACATTAAGGGTAAGAATTCCCTTACCTTGCAACAATCGGATTAACTTGATCTCAATGCGTCTATGGTGATCGTCCCGAGTTCGCTTGAGAAGAAGAGAAAAGATGTCTTCTTTATCTCCTTTTGATCGAAAGTAGATAAAGAAAATGAAATCAGCCTCTATGTGGCGTGATTCAAGGGAATAAAAAGAGAAGAGTCAATGTAAGAAAGGAATCAAGAGGTTAAGATGATTTTTTGCTTACTTTAGGGTGTGATCGGTTTTGGCTAGGGAATGCTCTTGTGGTTTTCGAAAATTGTAGGAGAGTATTTGCTAGAATTTTTGTGTAGTAAGGAGGGAGTGGTCGGCTATCTTAGTTTAGGGTTAAAAGTTGTTGCTATAGAGGACTCCTAATGGCTCTAGGTTTCTTTGGCAGCAATGGCGAAAAATTGCAGCTTGCTGTACTCTTACTGCTAGCCGAATTCCAGAGGGGTTAAGAGAAGAAAATTAGTCTGGAATTGTTCTCCTAGGCTGACCGAAATAGTTCTTAAGAATAGGGCTGAGCGTGTTTAGGTTTTTGGCCAAAACAAGAAGGAGTTTGTGCAGCTTTGGTAACCAGAAATTATGTGCAAAATCTGTGAGCAAAAGGGGGAAAATTCTGGGATATTTTGGTTGCTGTTCTACCGCAAATCAAAGGGGAAAAATGGGAGTTTCTGGTGCTGTAGTTTGGCTTAATCAACAAGGAGTTTTGGTATGTTTTGGAGTGTAGAATTTCGTGTGATGTGGTGTGCAAAGCTGGCCAAAATTTCTGTGCATAAGCTGGTCGAAATTTCTTTGTTGAAGCTGGCCGAAATTCTGGATTTTTTGTAGATAAAAATCTGATTTGTGAAGCTAAGGTGATCTGAATTGGTGAGAGGTGTTTTAGATTATTTGAGCTAGGTTTTGAAGAGTTTGATTGCTCTTAGGATTGCAGAATTTTCGTGCAACTTGTGCATGCACAAGGCTGCCGAAATTCTGCAGGAAAAGAAAGAATAAAACCTAGTTGGTTTAGGATTGAAATAAAATCTGATTTGCTAAAGAATTTAGGATAAGATTTCCTAGTATTGGAAGAGTTTGTGATGAGCTAGAACTCCTTCAAAGGTGGCGGCACTAAGTTAGAAAATTTTCCAGATTTTCAACTAAAGTTCCATAATTAAAATCACCAAGATATTTAACTAGAAATATAACAATTTAATTCCAGCTATCTATTTTAAAATTTGAGAAATTAAAATCAAGCTGGATTTTTTGAAATTCAAAAAGGATAAAAGCTAAAAATAAAATCAATCTTTATCCTTATCAAAAGTCCTTGAATTTAGGAGATAATTATGGAGACTTATTCCTAAGAAGATGGCGCTGAAATTTAAAAAGGAAAGCTGGGATTTTCGGCCAAGCATGAGGAAATCTGGGAAAAGAATTCAAAAAGAAAAGCTAAGATTCGCAAGAGGTAAGATTCAAACTCGGGTCACAATAGGATAATCACCAAACCTAACCGTTATTCCAAACCAACTCCTATGGTAACATTTCTCTAGGAAATTCTTTCCACCCTAATTCTCATCCCTCCATCTCCTCTACTAAACTTCACTTAAAACATCTCTCAAATAATGCAACAACACAATTATTTTTCATTAAATAATTTAATGCAAGCACAACCTTGAAAATCACATGCACCCATGCGAAAATAATTTTAAGATATCGCATGAAATGCAAAATGCTATGCAATGCATGACTTTTTCCCCATAGGTCAAATGTGATTTTGGGCGGGGTATTACATCCCCTCCCCCTTAAGAGAATTTCGCCCCGAAATTCAGATGCCATACCCTTGGAGCATATCCGAATACCTCCGTCTTAACCATTCTTCCGTTTCCCACGTTGCATCTTGTGCACCATAATGATCCCAAAGTATTTTCACCATAGGTATCTGCTTGCTCCGAAGAGTCTTGGCACTCCGCTCCAAATCTTGATTGGTTTCTCCATATAAATCAGATTCCGCTCCGAAGAGTCTTGGCACTCCAAAGGTTCTTCATTAAGCACATGACTTGGATCAGGGTTGTACTTCTTTAGCTGAGACATACGGAAAATATCATGTATCCCAGTCAGTCCGTGGAGTAGATCCATTCTATAGGCGACCGGCCCAACCTTCTGCATTATCAGAAACGGTCCTAGATATCTACGACTCATCTTTCCTCCCTTCGGCTGCCTCAGTATTCCTCTGCTAGGAGTCAATTTCAGGAACACAAGATCGCCCACTTGGAATTCCAGTTCCTTCATCCTATTGTCTGCGTAACTCTTTTGTCGGCTTTGCGCAGCTTTTAGTCTTTCTCGGATGACCCTAACCTTGTCTGTCATCTCTTGAATACATACTTCACTAGTCTTCCTAACTTGCCCCTCTTCTGTCCATCGCCAGCATACCGGTACTTGACATTTTTGCCCATATAATGCTTCATACGGCACCATCCCAATCGATGCCTGATGACTATTGTTATATGCCAATTCTGCATGCGGTAAACACTCGATCCACTTTTCTCCAAAGTCCAAAATATATGCCCGGAACATATCCTCCAGTATCTGAATAACTCTCTTGGATTGTCCGTCGGTCTGCGGATGAGCAGAGGTGCTGAACTTCAACGTAGTACCCAAAGATTCTTGAAACTTATTCCAAAATCTCGAAGTGAACTTGGGGTCCCTATCTGGTATGATGCTTGACGGTACACCATGCAACCATACAATTTCTCAAGTATAAGTCCGAGCCAACTTTTCCATCGAGTCCTTTACGTTTACTAGTATAAAATGCGCTGTCTTCGTCAGTCAGTCCATTACCACCCAAACGCATCCTTGTGCGACTTGGTCATCGGAAGGCCAGTCACAAAATCCATAGTCACTTCTTCCCATTTCCACTCGAGAATCGATAATGGTTGCAATAAACCGACAGACTTCTTGTGCTCCACTTTAACTTTCTAGCATGTCAGGCACGTTGATACATACTGAACCACATCTCACTTCATTCCGGCCCACCAATATTTCTTCTTCAAGTCACGATACATCTTTATTTCCCCAGGGTGTATGGTATACTTGCTTTTGTGAGCTTCGTCCAATATCCTTTTCCTTAAGTCTTGGGTGTCAGGTACACATATCCGGTCCCGAAAATACAGTACCCTTTTCTCGTCGGTCCAAAAATCTTTTCCTCCCCTTGTAATTTCTTTCTCCTTGAAGACCTGAAATTCCACACTGTCTTATTGGGCGGCAACAATTTCCTGCCTCAAATCGGGCTTCATGGTTAAGTTGCTTACACAGATCTTCCCCTCTTGAACTTCTGCTTCTTGCTCCAGGATTTCCTGCACTACCGACACCTCCTGCATTCTCAAATATGCTATCTTCACTTTACAACTCAAAGCGTCAGCTACCACATTTGCTTTTCCAGGGTGATAATTAATGGGATACCTATACTCCTCCAGGAACTCCATCCATCTACGCTATCGAAGATTTAAGTCCTTCTGTATGAAGATGTACTTCAAACTCTTATGGTCGGTGAAGACTTCATATTGGGCTCTAGATAATGTCGCCACTTCTTCAAGGCAAACACTATGGCTGCTAGCTCCAAGTCATGAGTCGAATAATTAGCTTCATGCGGCTTTAGCTTCCTAGACGCATAAGCTATGACCTTCCCATCCTGCATCAGTACATCTTCTAGACCTTCCTTGGATGCGTCCGTGTAGAGTGCATAGGGCTTGTCAGCCTTGGGTAGGCTTAATACGGGTGCTGTAATCAACCTTCTCTTAAGCTCTTGGAAACTCTTCTCACACTTCTCATTCCAAGAAAAAATGACATCCTTCTTTAATAGTCGCGTCATCGGTGAAGCCAGAGTAGAAAAATTCTTAATGAAACGCCGGGAGTACCTAGCCAATTCGAGAAAACTTCGTATCTCGGTAATATTCTCTGGTTTCTTCCAATTAGCTACTGCATCCACCTTGGCAGGGTCCACCTTGATCCTATCCTTGGATATCACATGGCCGACGAAGGATACCAAGCTTAACCAAAACTCACATTTACTGAACTTAGCGAAGAGCTTGAATTCCCTCAGCTTTTCCAACACCAATCTTAAGTGCTTTGCGTGATCCTCCAGATTCTTGGAGTAGATTAAGATATCGTCGATGAAAACGACTACAAACTTGTCCAAGTATGGCTAGAAAACACAATGCATCAAGTCTATGAAAACCGTCGGTGCATTGGTTACACCGAACGGCATCACCACAAATTCATAGTGCCCATACCGCATGTCGAAAGCAGTCTTGGGAATGTTTTCCTCCTTAATCCTCACCTGATAGTATTCTTGCCACAGGTCCAATTTTGAAAAGCAAGCGGCACCTTGAAGTTGATCAAACAACTCGTTAAGTTGTTCAGTCCATAATTAATACATAACCTCAAAGTACCATCTTTCTTCTTAACAAACAACACCGGGCTCCCCACGGCGACGTACTCGGTTGAATGTAGCATTGCCTCACCAACTCTTCCAATTGCTCCTTTAACTCCTTCAGTTCCATCGATGCCATCCGGTAGGGGGTTCTTGACACAGGTTCTGCTCCAGGAATCAGGTCCACGGTAAACTCAACTTCCCATTCAGGGGGTAGAGAAGTGAACTCAGCAGGGAAAATGTCTGGAAAGTCCTTTACCACCTCCGTATTCTCCAAGATACACTGATCTTTGGGTTTGTTCAAAAGATACGACAAATATCCCGTATATCCTCTCTGTCCCAATCACTTGTACCCGCTACCACTATGCTCACCATTCTCTCTTCTAAGTACTGCAAAGTAGCAAGGATATCCTCTATCTGTTCAATCCACTGTTCTACCTTCTCGTCCTACTCTACCTCCCCTTGAAATGTGGGAGGTTGGAACTTCAGGAAATGCTCCAGGGCCTCATCCTTTCCCTGCGATGATTTCTTGGCCACCTTGTCCAGTCTTTCAGTTAGATTCTGCAGGATTGAAGCCATCTTGTCAAAATCTTGTCCTATGGTCATATCCCGAGACTTCTTTAAAGCTAACTCTTGCTCCCGCTGCAAGTGTTCTTCCACATCGGGTGTGGAACGATGCATCTGCTCAAATTCTAAAGTTGATGAGGAGGCACTTTCATGCATGGTTCTGCTATGCACGACTGTCCTAGGTCTTGGTGCCATCTTAGACCACATCACTCAAAGTCAGATAGTTACTAAGTGGGAAAAAGTATGCTCAACTGTATGATCAATTAATAATAATGATATCTACTCATTTTAGAAGAAAATTTGATGACATTATGTAGGGAAAAACCAAGTAATAAATAAAACTCATGCTTTTCATAAAAACCATGCTTTTGTAATGAAGGGGTTATCACATGCAATACCATTACATTCAATAACATAATTGAGTCCTACAAGCAACATGCTTCTTTGAAAAGAATAAATGAACTAAGGAATGCAAATCCCGAAAGAGAAAGAGTAAATGTTACTGGTCTTCTATACTTGACTCTCTCTAGTGTTGGCAGAGGCATCAGAATTGTTAGAGGTTGGTTCCACAAGCCACCCCACGGAGCTATCGGGCTTCCCTATGTAATCCCTCGCAAAACCAGCGCTCTCACTTGGCTGTCCTGAATCACCCTTATTACCCCTCTTAGCTCTTGTGGTTGTCTCATAGAACTCGTCCAAGGCTAATTTAATCGCACTCTTAGGTGCAGGCCTCTCATCCTCCGAATCAGATAGATCTAACAATCCCTCTCTCCTCAACTTGGCATCTATCCCCAGTCCATATCAAAGTCTACTCCTTTTAGGACCCTCTTCTAGCTTCCTTTTCCCCTTATCTTCCATTCCTAAAGCAAGGTACCTAAGTTCCCTCACTGCCGGGGTAACTCCATCCTTCGGCCAATGTCCCTCATCACTGGACTCCTTAAGGTCATAGCAAGTAGAAGTCCTATCAATCTCACCTATCTGTGGGGTTCAGGGAACCTCCATCACCTCTTCATCCTCTACCTCTATCCCAACCATCTCTCCCCCACTCTTATCATCCCCCTCATCCCCAAGCTTATCTGCCTCCCTTTCACTCAGCTCGGCCATCTCCTAATCCTCCTCACCCTCACCAGCTAGCTCAACTACCTCACCCTCATCATCCCCATCGTACTCTCCTAGGCTTCCATTAACCTCCATCTCTGCCTCGACCACCGGGTCGTCTAACATAGGCGGCTCATGCTCCGTCTCATCCTCACCCTGAACCCAACCTCCCTCCGGCACTGTCTCTAAAACAGATGAGGGTGGATCTACTACAGGTAGTGGGGTAGGTGGATTCCCGCAGCCAGTGGGCTAGTCTCTAATAGCCAATACAACTCTTTTGACCATCCTATAAACAAAATACAAAGATTAGTACCAGATCAAAATACTTAAGGAAATAAAATCCAGTAAGTCAAATAATTGCCTAAACCTAGGCTTTGATACCACTTGTAATACCCCTCTACTAGGTACCCAAAAAAGGGCGGGGATGTCACCCCGTCCCGAGGACAAGGGAACATTAAAACGAGGTACACAATGTAAAGGCAAATCCAAGAAATCAAACTTAGATAAATAAAGGAAAACTCTTATTACATCAGGCTCAAAACTAGAGCAAAACTAAATAAAAACAATCATCTGATCCAGAAGCATAAAATAATAATTGTCTCTCAAACATAATGGAAAATAACAAAAGCTTCAACTATCTCACATCCCGCCTGCTCAGCATAACTAAGCTCCTGAAAACATGAAATAAAACAGTGTAAGATTAAATCTCAGTAAGTCCTGTGTGTGCACATGGTACTTTGAATAGTTCGTGTATGCATAGTGAAAACATTTGCAGAAATATTTGGCAAGTCATAAATAATTTCTCTTTGCAAGGAGTGGGTTTTTCTCATTGTCACACTTTGTACAAAATAAATCATCCACTCGAATAAATAGTCATGGTGCCACATTTTGAGGCCATGATAAGAAAACGGTTAAGGTGCCACACTCTGTGCACCAAGACAAGAAACGGTCAAGGCACCACATTTTGTGTACCAATACGGAATCAGATTACCACACTTTGGGCTTTCTGATCAAGGTGAGTGTACAACCCACTGGGTGAGATACTCCTCCATCTCTACACCCAACAAAACCATCTAGGTGTCAATGCCAGGAAAATAAATAATACTTTACCAGGCACAAATGCTAGCTCGGACTAGCCTGACCAGCTAATATTGTCGCCTTTTCAAGTTGAGCTTATTTTCTAGAGGTAGCCGCCTACCAGAAGACTCACTCACGCCCTGCAAGACTAGTATTGTTAGCCTACCCCTATTGAGTACTCAACGAACATATCCGTCAATTCCAAATTCACAATAATAAGCCTATACTTTGGCTTTGTAAAACGTAGTTTTCTTAAAAAAGGAGTTTTCTAAAACGTTTAAGAGAAAGAACAATTTCTGATAAAGGCATTAGTTTGACAAAACTATTTAGAGAATAAACATCCACGTTTACAACCTAAATAATCATAGTTCAACAATAGCTTCACGAAGCTTTACAACATTCGACTTGCCATCACAACATTTAACAAAAGAGTTTATGCAAGGACTTACTTGATATGCCTTAGATAAACAAGATAAAATCACAACTTGCTTCCTCCAAATACTCTCTTGATCTAGAATCACATAATATCATGATCAGGGTCTCAATCAACTCAAGCATGCATTAAACTCATTTATTCCCATAACAAATCATGATCCATCATCTAACTTTAAATAAATCATCTAATCCTCAAAGTACATACACTATGACCATACCCATCAAAGACATGAATAATATATCAAAGAGGTCTTGACTTGACCATCACAATTCACATCCATTATTATCACAATAACACATGGCTTTGCTATCCATTGAATATGCTTAATTAATTAGTAGACTCAAAATATTCATCTATCCCAACTAACCACATACATCATGCTACCATACTTCCATAGACCTCATCAATCTCATTAGATCTTAATTTCAACATCAAGAGTAAGAATTCCCTTACCTTGCAACAATCGGATTAACAAGATCTCAATGCTCTTATGGTGATCGTCCCGAGTTCGCTTGAGAAGAAGAGAAAATCTGTTTTCTTTACCTCCTTTAGATCAAAAGTAGATAAAGAGGATGAAATTATCCTCTATGTGGCGTGATTCAAGGGAAGAAAAAGAGAAGAGTCAATGTAAGAAAGGAATCAAGAGTTTAAGATGATTTTTTTTGCTTACCATAGGGTGTGATCGGTTTTGGCTAGGGATTGCTCTTGTGGTTTTCAAAAATTGCAAAAGAGTATTTGCTGGAATTTTCATGTAGTAAGGAGGGAGTAGTCGGCTATCTTGGTTTAGGGTTAGAAGAAGTTGATTTAAGGTTAGAAGTTGTTGCTATAGAGGACTCCTAATGGCTCTAGGTTTCCTTGGTAGCAATGGCAAAAAATTGCAGCTTGCTGTACTCTTATTGCTGGCTGAATTCTAGAGGGCTTAAGAGGAGAAAATTAGTCTGGAATTGTTCTCCTAGGCTGACTGAAATAGTTCTCAAGAATAGGGCTGAGCGTGTTCAGGTTTTTGGCCAAAACAAGGAGTTTGTGCAGCTTTGGTAACCAGAAATTATGTGCGAAATCTGTGAGCAAAAGACGAAAAATTCTAGGATATTTTGGTTGCTATTCTGCCGCAAATTAGAGGGGAAAAAATGAGAGTTTCAGGTGCTGTAGTTTAGCTTAATCAACAAGGAGTTTTGTTATGTTTTGGAGTGTAGAATTTTGTGTGATATGGTGTGCAAAGCTGGCCAAAATTTCTGTGCATAAGCTAGTCAAAATTTATGTGTAGAAGCCGGCCAAAATTCTGGAATTTTTTGTGGATAAAAATCCGATTTGTGAAGCTAAGGTGATCTGAATTGGTGAAAGGTGTTTTAGATGATTTGAGCTAGGTTTTGAAGAGTTTGATTGCTCTTAGGATTGTAGAATTTTCGTGCAGCTTGTGCATGCACAAGGCTGTCAAAATTCTGCAGGAAAAGAAAGAATAAAACCTAGTTGGTTTAGGATTGAAATAAAATCTGATTTGCTAAAGAATTTAGGATAAGATTTCCTAGTATTGGAAGAGTTTGTGTGAGCTAGAACTCCTTCAAAGGTGGCGGCACTAAGCTGGAAAATTTTCCAGATTTTTAGCTAAAGTTCCATGATCAAAATCACCAAGATATTTAACTAGAAAAATAACAATTTAATTCCAACTATCAATTTTAAAATCTGATAAATTAAAATCAAGCTGAAATTTAATTACACTAGTTGGAATTTTTGAAATTCAAAAAGGATAAAAGCTGAAAATAAAATGAAGCTTTATCCTTATCAAAAGTCCTCGAATTTAGGAGATAATTATGGAGACTTATTCCTAAAAAGATGGCGCTGAAAATTTAAAAAGGAAAGCTGGGATTTTCGGCCAAGCATGAGGAAATATAGGAAAAGAATTCAAAAAGAAAAGCTAAGATTCGCAAGAGGTAAGATTCAAACTCGAGTCACCATAGGATAATCACCAAAGCTAACCGCTATTCCAAACCAACTCCGATGGTAACATTTCTCTAGAAATTCTTTCCACCCAAATTGTCATCTATCTATCCCCTCTACTAAACTTCACTTAAAACAACTCTCAAATAATGCAACAACATAATTATTTTTCATTAAATAATTTAATGCAAGCACAACCTTGAAAATCACATGCACCCATGCGAAATTAATTTTAAGATATCACATGAAATGCAAATGCAAAGTATGACTTTTTGCCCATAGATCAAAGGTGATTTTGGGCGGGGTATTACAATGATGAAACCTGATAAAGGGTTCAATTTACACATCAAAACGTGCTTCTAAATGTAACCGGGTCATTTTCCTCGTACTCTGTCACAAAATTCATTTCCAAGGGTATTTTGGTCATTTTACCGATACCCGATTTCCAAAAGGCTTTCCGAGGATATTTGGGTCATTTTACCCTTACCCGATTTGAAAAATCTTCACAAGAGTTCCAATAAGGATATTTCGGTCATTTGCCGAATACCCGAGTTGCAATGGTTTTCATAAAATATTCCAATAAGGACATTTGGAACATTTACCAAATACCCGATTCCAAAAAGGAACTCATTTAAAGCAATCCAAAATTCTAATTCCAAAAGAGGATTAAATTCAATGTTTCCAAACATATTTTCATAAAATGTCCCAAACGGTATATAATATAGCATTTCATGGAAAAATAAAGCACACTAACTTTAGAATGGGTTTTAGAAATCCCAGGGACTCACTTCGTGTCCTAAGCAATCATTTCCGTTCATGGTCATTTAACCTTTGTTTCTACCGTTTTTAATGTTCCGTTGACCGTTTATCGCTAAACTTATATCAAACATCGTTTTTGGGTCAATTCGTGTTTGGCCGAAAAATAGCCGATGGGTAGCCGACGTCCGGCCGAGATGCCCGACGGTTAGCCGACGTTCAACCGTCGTTTTGCTGATGGGGCCGACGGTTAGCCAACGAAGCCGATGGTTAGCCGTCAGTCAATAAAAACGTTTAACTTTTGTTTGCGTCGTTTTTCCGTCGTTTGATCAATTCTTTCATTTTCCTTTTTCCACATCTTTCCTCCCTTCATGAACAAGGGATTCACTTTATGTTTCCCCAATTAATTTACCCAAAATCACATAAGTAGTCACCCTTAAGTCCATTCATTTTCGGACTACTTTTTGGAATTTCATTGGTTTGACACACCATTTTGTTTTACACATAACTTTCAATTTACAGCTCCGATTTGGCTCCATGATATACCAAAATTACCGTAAAACTCTTAAATTTAATTCAGTATAGGCATTTTTTAGAGTTCTGGTTCCAGTATCATGGTACTGGGAAAAAAACAGCCTTAGTAGGTTTGACTTAGTTTCACTATTCATTCTTTCCTTAACATTCTGCAATTTCCTGTTTTACACCCTAAATTGTTTTGCCCATAACTGTTAATCCACAAATCCAAATGATATCAAACCAATTTAAAAATATCCTTAAGACATTCCTTTACAAGTTCCAATTCATGGAGTACCAATTCTGTTGTCCATTTTGTTCAGTCTTGAACACAAAGTTCTAGTAGTAAAATCCCGTTACTGATTTGGCACCTTTTACTATTTTCACCATAACTTTTGATCTGTAAATCCGATTAATCTCAAACTCATTCTAAAATGTCTCATTGATCCTTAGCTACAAGGATATATGCCTTCTTTGTTCAAATCCAGAAACGTTACGGATTTACTGAACATAAAACCTCCCAGAATTTTCTGCACACAAGGACAACTTTCACACAACTTCACCAAACTAGTTTCCATAATTCACACATAAACTTCTCACAATATGTACACCAAAATGATCTCCATGCTTTTTATAATAACTTTACTTCAAGTAAGGTAGATCTTTACCTTTTCTTTGCTGCGTTTGGTGGCTGAACAATGTTGAAAATGGTGACTTTGGGAGTTAATAACATTTAACTCATGACTAGTTAGCCTAAAATAATTAATGGGAATTGTTCTTGTCATGTTAGAGATTGTTTTGATTATGGTAGAAGCCATTTTCATGGTGGGAATCCATAATTAAATGTTGTTAAAGTTAGGTGTTTTGGCATTTGGGAACTCATATTAAACATGAGTCCCATATAGGAAAAATTGAGGAGTGTGGAAGCCTTTATATACTAAAAGACTTTTCTATAGACTTAATAGAGAAACCTAAGGTATGGAGGATGCCACACGCGCACACCGCCCGCTCAGTCCGGCTCGAGCTTGGGCCATGTTTTCACAGTCCTCTATTTTTATTTAGCCCAATTAACTCTAACTTGAAAAGGAAAAAGGAAACATAAAATCTGGTAAGGAATTAGGGTCTCCTAATTCGGTTTGGATTTTAATTTTTCCTAAGGCGAGATTAAAAGAAGGGAACAGAGTCGCCATTAGGGTTTTTTTTATGTTCTGTTTTCGCGTCTTGTTTCCTTCAGAGAAAAAATCGCCTCTTCCATTCTCTCCCCGCGATCCATAATTTTTGGCTTATCGGGACCGGTGAATTGAGCGGATTTTCGAGGTGATCACAGTTGGTGTGCATCGATAGTGATCTGAGACCGTCTTATCCTACAAGGAGAGTCACTATACCCATCGCACCGGAGTAGGGCGAATAACTTCTTGAAGGCAAACCAGTATTGGACTTGTGATTCGCTCAGTAGTACAGTACGTTGGGTGCAGCTTGTCCAAAAGAGTGCCGGCGCCTGGTATGTTCTGGTAGAACTGCGAGCAAGTCTCTCAGGTATACTACTGACTTGTCTATTGAGTTTGAATTCGGTTTAGTTACGTTACATTTAGACTATGTGGCCTTGCCAGCATTGTTGATATTTGATAATTGCGTTTGTTAGAGCCCTGGTCGGGTATAGGTGGTGCTTGTTCAATTCAGTTGAGTTACCTGTCTGTGCTTGTAGGTACCCTATTTTCTTACAGTCTTCAAGAAGTTATTCTACAATTATCTGTTTGTGTGCAATGGCCAGTTTGTCAGGTACTGCATCTGCTGCATATAAGCCTTTAGTTGACTTGAATGGTCTGTCGGACAAGTTTGGTGCAGGGCAGAATTTCAAGCGTTGGCAACAACACATGAAAATTTGGTTGACCATGAGGGGCTTATTGTCAGCAGTGCAGGTAGACAGGCCCATACCAACTAAACGGCATCCTAGAGTAGCTGAGATTGCTGTGTGGGATGAACAGAACAATGTAGGCAGAGGCGCAATACTGTCAGCATTGACAAATGCTGTCTTTGATGTCTACTGTTCTGAGTCATACACAGCAAAGATGCTATGGGATGAATTGGATAGGAAATATAATACCGAGGATCAAGGTTTGGAAAGGTATTATGTCTCCAAATTCCTGAAGTTTCAGATAGTTGAGGGCAAGTCTGTGACTGAACAGACTCAAGAGTTGCAATTGATTATTCACTGTCTTCATGAATCGGATATGGAACTTCCTGAGAAGTTCCAAGTGATGTCAGTGATAGAGAAATTTCCTAAGTCTTGGGAGGACTTTGGTATGTCCCTCAAACACAAGACGGAGAAGATTTCTCTAAACGATCTGATGAAATCAATATCCATTGAGGAGCAACATAGAAAAAATAGTCATATTGTACCTGTGGAGTCTAATGTCCATGTGATGACTATTGAGAAGAAGAGAAATAATCAGAGGAATGTGGGGGTTAATTCAAATTCTAAAAATATGAACAAGACAAAAGGCAAGGCCAAGAAGAAACTGAAAACGAACAAACCTTGCTGGAATTGTGGTCAGGTGGGACATTGGGCTAAGGACTGTCCATCTAAAAAGTCCAAAGTCAAACAAAAACCAAATTCTGAAGCTCAAGTCAATGTAGTGGTAGAGAATACTAGTCAAGTGGAAGCTGATTTGAGTACACACCTTGCTGAGGTTTGTACTATTGAGGTTAGGACTGGCATCACTACTTCCAATGATGATGAAAGGTATGTTTTTGTTAACCTAGAAGTCTTTACTATTTATGAGCCACTTGAATGGCTGGTTGATACTGGAGCAAATGTGCACGTTTGTGCTGATAAATTGCTTTTTGTGTCTTACCAGCCTATTAAAGGAAAAACTGTAAAGATGGGAAACTCAGCTACAACCAATGTATTGGGGATTGGACACGTGGACTTGAAATTTCCTTCAGGGTGTATTCTTTCTCTTCATAGGGTGCAGCATGTTCTAACAATGCATAGAAATTTTCTTAGTGGCTCATGTTTAGTTAGAGAGGGTTATGAATTGACTTTCAAATGTAATAAAGTAGTGATTATGCACTACAATTCTTTTGTTGGCAAAGGTTATTTGTCAGTTAGTTTATTTAAATTAAGAGTTGAACCATGTACTTCTGATTTGAATAAAACTTCTTCTGTCGAGAATTCTGTTTATCCTATGGTGCACATTATTGAATCCACTAATGTTTGGCATAGTAGACTTAGACATTTAAATTTAGATTCTGTTAAAAGAATGATGAATTTAGACTTGATCCCTAAATATTCAATTGATAAGAAGAACAAATATCAAGTGTGTGTGGATGCTAAAACAACCAGGAAACCCTATCACTCAATTGAAAGGGATTCAGAAATACTTGATTTAGTTCACACAGACATTTGTGAATTTAATGGCTTGTTGACTAGGGATCATAAAAAATACTTCATTACTTTTATCGACGATTGCAGTAAATATTGCTATGTTTACTTACTTAAACATAAAGATGAAGTATTTGAAAAGTTTCTCATATTTAAAAATGAAGCTGAAACTCAAACAGGCAAGAAACTTAAAAGGTTAAGATCTGATAGAAGTGGAGAGTATGAGTCTAATCCATTTATTGAATATTGCCAAAGTAATGGCATAATTCATGAGGAGACACCCTCTTATTCTCCCCAGTCTAATGGGATTGCTAAACGGAAAAATAGAACGTTTAAAGATATGATCAACAGTTTACTTTTAAATTCTGGATTACCTAAGTATATGTGGGGTGAGGCTTTGAATACGACTTGCCATATTCTGAATAGAGTCCCTCACAAACATAAAGAGGTAACTCCATTTGAAATCTAGAAAGGTAGGAAACCAAACTTAAAATAATTCCGTGTGTGGGGTTGTCTTGCAAAAGTTCTAATCCCTGAACATAAGAGGAAGAAGTTATGACCAAAGACTGTTGATGCTATCTTTATTGGTTATGTGGAAACACGCTATGCCATGAGATTTTTGGTAATTAAATCTAAAATACTTGGCATAGATTGTAACACTATTATTCAATACCATGATGCTACATTCTTTGAGGATGTGTTTCCCATGAAAACTGGTTTGTCTCAAGATGTTTCTACTTTAGATTCAGCCTTAACATCTAATTCTATTCCTGGTCATGTGGAAAGGATGAATGATGTGAGGACAAGTCTAAATAGTTTCAATACTCAAATTGAGGAATTAGAAGAACCTAGAAGGAGTAAGAGAGCCAAGGTAGTCAAGGACTTTGGAAGTGAATTTGTCAACTACAATATTGAGGATGAACCTTTAACTTTTCAAGCAGCTATGGCTTTCTTAGAAGCAAGGCATTGGAAAGGAGCTGTCAAAAGTGAGATGGATTCCATTGTCTCCAATGGGACATAGGAACTAGTAGATCTCCCTCCTGGGTGCACTACAATTGGATGTAAATGGATATTTAAGAAGAAACTTAAACCAGATGGGACCATAGATAAGTATAAAGACAGATTAGTTGCCAAAGGGTTTAGACAAAAGGAGGGAATAGACTATTTTGATACCTACTCTCATGTTGCTCATTTGACTACAATCCGAGTGCTAATCGCATTGGCTTCTATATATGGTCTTACCATCCACCAAATGGATATGAAGGTAGCTTTTCTTCATGGTGATCGTGAAGAAAAGATATATATGGATCAGCCTGAGGGATTTGTAGCCAAAGGAAATGAACGAAAAGTTTGTAAACTTGTAAAATCCCTATATGGTCTAAAACAAGCACCCAAACAATGGCATGAAAAATTTGATTAAACTATTTTATCATTTGGCTTCAACATAAATGAGAATAACAAGTGTGTTTACTGTAAGGTTAAAGGTAATGCATGTATTATTCTATGCCTGTATGTGGATGACATTTTGCTATTTGGGTCCAATGTTGAGATAATTAATGAGGCTAAATCATTCTTGAAAAGTAAGTTTGAAATGAAGGATATGGGAGTAGCAAATGTGATTCTTGGCCTAAAGTTTATTCGCTTAACTAAGGGGATAACCATTTCTCAAACTCACTATGTTGAGAGTGTTCTTGAGAAATATGGTTATCAAAATTGTAGAATTGCTAAAACTCCAAGTGACCTTTCTATAGCTTTGTACAAAAATGAAAGTGGAGTTCTTGTGTCTCAATTAAGATATTCTCAAATTATTAGTATCTTGCAATATCTTGCAAATGTCTCAAGACTAGGTATTTCATTTTTTGTAACTAAGCTGGCACGATATACAAGTTGTCCAAATCGGACTCATTGGGAGGCCTTGGATAAAGTACTAAGGTACTTGAAGGGAACAGTTTCCCTTGGGCTGCATTATGGAAAATTCCCTGCTGTACTTGAAGGGTATAGTGATGCAAGCTGGATAGCCAAGAACTCTGGTAGTAATTGTTGCACTGGATATGTGTTTACATTAGGTGGCGGTGCAGTTGCCTAGAAGTCTTGTAAACAGACTTTGATAACTCGGTCAACTTTTGAGACTGAGTTATGTGCCATGGATACTACTGGAATGGAAGCTGAATGGCTGTATAGACTATTGTCCTCTTTGCCAATGATCAGCAAGTTCGTTGCTGCTATATCTTTGCATTGTGATAGTCAAACCACAATTGCAAAGATAAATAGTACTAAGTATAATCAAAAGACTAAGAGACACATCCAAGTTAGATTTAAGTCTATAAGGGAGTTAGTGTCTAAAAGGGTAGTGTCTGTTGACTTTGTTGCATCCAAAGATAACATTGCAGACCCCCTAACTAAGGGACTAGAAACATCCTTATTCCTTAAATCCAGGTTGGGAATGAGACTGATAACCTAGTAATGATTCACCTACAGTGGCAACCCAACTGACCAAGTGGAGATCCCATAAGGCAGTTCAATGTGGTATAAACAAGCTGTTTGAGTGAATTTGGTACCAATTCTAATACCTTTATATCTAGGTCCTTTCCCTGAAAGCCTGTGCTGCGTTTATTGCAATGAGTAAGAGTTTTGACTCTGAATGGGATCAAATCTTTTAGACAGGATGCTAGCAGTACATTCTTGGAGATCGCCAACTATGTGAGTGTTGTTGTGTGGCCGCAACTAAAGGGAATTGAGTTTTCTCTGAATACACTCATGAGACAGGATCAGGACACATGGCCATAACGTGTCAACCCGATAGTCTATTGTTACCAATGAACGCCGTCACATTCAAGGTTCAGATTCAAGGCTTAAGTCTATCTCTTCTTGTGGGGGCATAAGTTGGATAACTTATGTAGTGGTTCAAACCGGAAGGTACTATTATCGAAAGCAGATTATATAAATCCCATATAGTCTTTAACTATGGATTTGTGGGGGATTGTTGAAAATGGTAACTTTGGGAGTTAATAACATTTAACTCATAATTAGTTAGCCTAAAACAATTAATGGGAATTGTTCTTGTCATGTTAGAGATTGTTTTGATTATGGTAGAAGTCATTTTCATAGTGGGAATCCATAATTAAATATTGTTAAAGTTGGGTGTTTAACCATTTGGGAACTCATGTTAGACATGAGTCCCACATGGGAAAAATTGAGGAGTGTAGAAGCCTTTATATACTAAAAAGTTTTTCTATAGACTTAATAGAAAAGTCCAAGGTATGGAGGATGCCACATGCGCACGCCGCCCGCCCGACCCGGATCGGGCTTGGGCTATATTTTTATGGACCTCTATTTTTATTTGGCCTAATTAACTCTAACTTGAAAGGGAAAAAAGGAAACATAAAATCTAGTAAGGAATTAGGGTCTCCTAATTCGGATTGGATTTTAATTTTCCCTAAGGCGAGATTAAAATAAGGGAACAAAACCGCCGTTAGGGTTTTTTTTATGCTCTGTTTTCACATGTTGTTTCCTTTAGAGAAAAAATTGCCTCTTCTATTCTCTCCCCACGATCTATAATTTTTGGCTTATCGGGATCGATGAACTGAGGGGATTTTCGAGGTGATCACAGTTGGTGTACGTCAACAGTGATTTGAGACCGTCTTATCCTATAAGGAGAGTCGCTGTAACCATCGCACCGGAGTGGGATGAATAACTTCTTGAAGGCAAACCAGTATTAGACTGGTGATTCAATCAACAGTACAGTACGTTGTGGCGCAGCTTGTCAAGAGGAGTGCCGGCGCCTGGTACATTCTGGTAGAACCGCGAGCAAGTCTCTCAGGTATACTACTGACTTGTCTATTGAGTTTGAATTCTGTTTAGTTACGTTACATTTGAACTGTGTGGCCTTGCCGGCATTGTTGATATTTGATGATTGCATTTGTTAGAGCTCTGGTCAGGTATAAGCAGTGCTTGTTCAATTCAGTTGAGTTGCCTATCCATGCTTGTAGGTACCCTATTTTCTAACAAACAGTCCAAGCATCTTCTTGCTTTTCTCTCTCTTTCTCTCCTTTCTATTTCCGGTTTCTCTCTCTCATTCTTCTCTATTTCCTTTTCTTTTCTCTCCTCTATTTTCTCTCTTGTTTGCTCCAAAATTCTGGCTATCTAAAGCCATTTTAGTTGGCCTTTATGGCCTATATATAGAGGAATATGGTCTTCAAGTCAAAGGTGCATTAAATGGCCTTAACATTTGGAAGCCCTTGATTGGTCCACTTAGCTACTTAGGTGTTCTTTGGAATATTCAAGAGTTCTATGGAATTCTTTAGAAAGTTCTTGCATGAATGTTCTTGTAACCATTCATAGAATCAACACTTGGTGAGTTTTCATTGGTCCATATGGTGATGAAGTATAGAAATCCCTAGAATTCTCAAGAATTAATAGATATTTTCTAATCTTGCATGGCCATGCATAATCAACCATGGTTAACTTGCTCAAATCAAGTTAGATTAATTAAGCTTGGTCAAATGAAGTCAAAAGGCAGTCCAACTTGGTCAAGATTGTCATGCTTGTGGGCCCTCTAAATTATCTCAACTTATCACAGCCAATCAAATAGAAACACTCGACCTCATTAACCAATCAAATAGAAGTATTTGTCTTCATTAACCAATCACTAAATGACACTTATTTTCATCCACCAATCATAAGAAGCCACACATCCCATTTCCAATCGTAATTTTCTATTTTCTTCAGAAATGACCAAAATCGGGTCCGTACTGGAAAAATATTTTATTTCACTATCCAACTCCAAAAATTCCACTGAATCCATTGGTAACACTTAAATTCTTCAATTCTCTCACTACCTGGTCAAATTCATGGCCAAAGTCACGAATGCGGTCAAAATGACAAAAATGCCCTCGATACCTCGTGTAGCACAATTCGCACCAAAACGTGTGTCTTATTGCACTGATCAATTCCTCTTTCTAGAGTATCCTAAAATTCTTATTTTGTTGATCTTAATAGCCTTCCAAAAATTTAGGGTACGGGTAGAATAAATCCAATAATTACATCCAGGTCCCAATAAAACTTTATTTCACCAAAGTATTCGTCTCAATACACCGATCAATTTTTGTTCTGACCATTGATATAAATTCTCATCCCATTATAGGTAGTAGCAAATTGGAAGTAAAAAGATGGGGTGTTATAGGGGGCGAGGTGCATGAACTGTTGCCTTGATCACTCACACACTAAGGTTTAAGATCGGTAGATAGGAACAATTAAGGATAATGGTGGTTATACTTGGAAGTTGGTGTTAAGATCGCTGAATGACTCATATGGACACTTAGAATATAGGAGATGGTTATGTGAGTAGGTGTTAGGGTGGTGGCTTAAGGCTAAGCATCAAACTAACATAGAAGATAATTAAGGGGTGCATAAGGTAGATAGGAACTTGGTAGGACGTATATAAGCTTAAGGCAATATAATAGATCAAATGACTAACACAAAAATCATTTTACGTCTGTTGTGTACTTATTAGTGTCGAAAGTCGCCCGACACAAAAAGGCTCTTTTTTTTGTAGTGGGGAAAGCCCGTTTGAAGCTTTCCTAGTGGAGCAGTATTCAAATTCCTCAAGAACGACCTTGGATTTGCCCAACAAGCTACCCTTAAGTTAATAGTAGGTATCCAATACCAATTAAATCGAATGTAATGACTGGATCATTAGGTGATTAACATCTTTTAATCTTAAAGCCTTTAAACTAACGCAATCTTAATCTGGAATTTTAATTCCATAGCTTGAACATTCCCGATGTCAAGTATGGTTAGGTTAGCCCAATAATCTAGTCTCGAAAAAGGGCTTTCATTCTTACTATATTAATGGAATGCATTATGTTTAATATTAATCGAGGGATTTGTGATATTTGTGTCTCATATATTGTATGCATAATATCATGCTATTCATACATTGCAAAAATAATGATGTGGTTTGGTTATGGACTTTTGTATATTAATTTTCTTGAGCTACAAAGGAAATTAATTTGGCCAATCCTAAGTGTTCAAGCATGATATAGGAAGAAACTCTTACCATCTCGCCTTTTGGTCTTGAACATATTTTACTTGACTTGTAATAAATTCCATCTTATCTAATCTATTTAATCTAATTGCATAACATTCAAATACAGAAACCTCGAGTTACATTCGAGATGAGTAAGATGATAAGAGATATTACACAAGAAAAATAGAGAAGGTAGGACACACAAGTTGTATAACCCCACCCAAACCTACCCTAGAGTAAGAAGGATGTGATGCATATCATATCATCATGCATAAAATATATCTCTTGAATAATTTTAGGTGCCTTAGAATTGTGGTAGGTTATATGATTTATTTGTGCTTGTTGAGTAGAAAGGGTAAAAAGATAATTTTACTTGAGGTCGAAATAGGAATATGGATTGAGGCTTAGATAAGAAGAAGATTTGGTTGAGAAAATGAGAAAAAGAGTTGTTGTGATTAAGTGGTTAGAGCTTTGTGATTTAATCTCTAAGGTCTTGAGTTCAAATCTCATCATCTAGGTTTTATTCATACTTATTTTAACTATTGTTTGAATTGTCTTCTTTTTTACATTCCTTAAAGTTAGGAATGTTGTCTTAGGGAAGATACAATGGTAATGTCTTAACCATGTGATCTTATCCTAAAAAGAATTCTTGTCTCTATTATTTTTGCAAGCCTTGTCGTAACCTCTTTAAATTTATACTACTCCTAATTCTTTAATTCATTTTTATATCCATAAAATTCTTGGATAATTCCTTGCTTGGAATTTTGAAATATTCCAACTCTTGTGGGATAGGAGTTTAGCCGAAAATGTGGAGGAAGAATAGGAAGAGGTTTCAATTAAATCGCCATATCTATTCCTTCAAGAACTTCATCTTCTTCTTGTTCATGTTTTGGTTAAAATTCGAAAAATTTTCTAGATTTTCTTCACTGCTAGATTTCAAAATTTGTAGCAAGCTTTCTCTACCTAATTCTCGCAAAGAACCAGCCATCTTGTGTGAACACGAAAGCTGAAACATTTTGAAATTTTGGATCCTTACAAACTACACTAGACCAGAATTCTGTGTCAACAAACAAGTAATCTTTGAACATGATCATGGAGCCATTCGTTAGTGCTCAAGAGAACCCGAAACTTTCTCCTTTCTTCATCAAGATGGTAGTTGGAAAACCACCATTAATGGACCTTGAAATGCCCCAAAATTCTAGTTGCAAAACCGTTCCGAAGAAGATAAAAAATTCTGCACAAAACCATTTCAAATCCTAAGAGTTCTTTAGCTTAGATTCCATATTTTTTTTCTAACTTTGCCTATTCAATGCTAAGGCCGATTTTCTTCATCAAACTGCATCATGTTTCGGCCATAATGCAGCCACGGATAGAACCCCTTGGCTTCTCCATTTACCTTGATCATTAGAACTCCATTAACATACCTCAAAATACTCCTATCTTCACTCCATTCAAATTTATTCAAACTTCAAATTAAATTCCACATTTTTATTTCATAAAACACTCACCCAGGTAGATAATAAAACCAGAAAATTATTTGCTATTCCACAGCCATTTTCTGCCAACCCAAAGCTGAAAAAGCTCTCCATTCTATGATCAAATCATAGAATTAGCTCTCCATGACAAGAAACCTTCCAAGAGCAAACACCATTACCCAATCCTATACCTCAAACATCTCCACTTTTCTCTCAATTTGAATTTTAGAAATGCTGAAACTCTCTCTCTCCTTCTTAGATAACTGAAAACCTCCCCTAAGCTAAGCCATTTAGCCATCATTCACACACACACACACACACACACACACACACACACATAAAATCACCCCCCCTCTCTCTCTCTCTCTCTCTCTCTTAATTTCTCTGAAAATCACCAAGAACACAAAGAACACGGACTAAGCTTGGTCAAACTTTAATCAGCTCTATTCATCCCAATCACTCCAAGAACCTTCAAACCAACTAGGATTCGGTCCCTACTCACTCCTAGGCTACTCTATAACATCAAAAACACCAAATTTGATCTTCCATTAGGATCAAACACACATTTTCGATCAAGAACAAGAAGAACATCGAGAAGGAAACTTTAAACACCTTGGACCTTCTTCATCTCATCATCACCATTTCAATATCATCCTAATCTCTCTCTCTCTCTCTCTCTCTCTCTCTCTCTCTCTTATGGGCTGACAATCCATTCTTGGACAGATTTCAACCAAAGAAGGACTCTCGAGAACTCCAAGACCTCCATTAAGCATGGCAATACCTTAATCTAACGTTCATCAAATCAAGTATTTCTCACGTGATCTTCACTTTAAATTTTCAAACTCAAGACTCTTAGATGATGGATTTGTTATATTGATAGAATAATGTGGGGTTGAGGATATGTATGTAGGTGAAAGAATGGATTTAATACATGAGAATTGGAATGAATGTTGGAATTTATGAATTATGCTTTAGGATCACTATATGTTCATTATGATTAAGAGATTTATGGATGTTTTGATATATGATACTCATTATGCCATCGTTGTTGATTAGGCCTTCATGATATTATTTTTCAATGAATCCATAGATAATATTATGCCTAGTAGAATATCATCCTTGTTGTGATGTATGTTAATTAAAGTCTATTTTTTTTTTATAAATCGACATGTTATTTGTTGAATCCATGAGTGGATAAATATGTATATGGATTTTCTCTCGGCAATAAAATTATTGTAAGAACTACCTATATTATTTTTAGAATTATTCTTGATATTATTATTATTGTTAGAATTAATATTATTATTTTATTTTATTTACTAAATTCGAAAAACACTAAGTAGTTTCAAAATCAAAGATTATTTGGAATATTATTATTAGATAAATAAATGGAATATTTTTATTAAATAATAATAATAATATATTGTAATTAATTGATATCAAATGTCTTTTATATGCATATTTTTATTAGTTAGCCTTACTGAAACTGTCATTTATCTCATAAATACTATTTTATAATAGAATAATTTATTTATTATTAAAATTTTTTAAATTTTTTTTATTAATAGTACTCATTATTTATTATTAATATTACTTATTATTTATTATTTGTTAATAAATAGGTAATATTATAATTTATTATTTATTATTTATTTATAACACTTATTTATTTTAACTTATCAAATTAATTTTATTTTATAAAATACTTTATCAACTAGTGTTAAAGCTTAAGGCCTTGTTGTCATATTTAGATGTTGTTGTAGCTAGTTCACCTAAAAGTTATTTATTTAAGGCTAGTATAATCTGGATGATGGACTTATACCATATATTTACCCTAGGCAGGGTTAGGTTACCTTGAATTACCATGGAAGGCTTTTGTACCCAAGAAGAGCATAAGATCAAGTAAGTTCCTGCATAAAACTATTTGAAGATCGAAGTTACCTTGGCATGTCAAACATAAAGTACACGAGAATTTGTACTGCAAATGTAATTATGGACAATTTTCCTTTTCTTTTTAGTAAAAAAAAAAACCATGTAAAGTTGAAAAAGCAATTTTATACAAAATGCAAAACTTTTCCTAAAAACTAACTTTGACAAGAATTTTGGAGACCATAATTGCTATTTCAAAGAGAATCATTGTATGATCTTTCTTTTCCCAAGTGAGACAAACACAATGTTGAGTACTTAATAAGGGTAGATTACTAGGACAATTCTTTGAAGGGTTAGGGTAAGTCTCTCCGTAGGTGAGTCCTTCCCGGATAGGATGCCAACCTTGTAGGTCGTACTGGTCCGAGCTAGCAAATTCAGTCAAGTGGATTGTGTATTTTTAGAATGGAATAATCGGTAAGTGTGGGTGTAAAGATGGAAAAGTATCTCACTCGGTAGGCCGTACACCTACCTTGTGTCAGTATGCACAAAGTGTGGCATCTTGAATGTTCGTTTGTCATGGTGCACAAAGTGTGGTGCTATGGCTACTTCTTTAGAGTGGTTGCATTTATTGTATACTTGTATGAATTGAAAGGAA